>JAIUSX010000696.1:0-66764 GCA_026573805.1 Hesperophylax magnus | reverse complement strand
CATTTTGAGAATCCGTCGAGTTGGGCCAGTTTTTGTTTGACGGTCCGTCACATTTTTGAATCCGTTGAGTTGGGCCAGTTGTTGTTTGACCGGCCGTCAGATTTTAGGTATCCGTCGAGTTGGAGCCAGTTGTTTGACCGGCCGTCACATTTTAAGAATCCGTCGAGTTGGGCCAGTTGTTGTTTGACCGGCCATCATTTTAGGTATCCGTCGAGTTGGAGCCTGTTGTTTGACCGGCCGTCACATTTTTAGAATCCATCAAGTTGGAGCCAGTTGTTTAACCGGCCGTCACATTTTTTGAATCCGTCGAGTTTGGGCTGGTTGTTTGACCGGCTGTCACATTTTTTGAATCCGTCGAGTTAAAGCCAGTTGTTTAACCGGCCGTCACATTTTAAGAATCCGTCGAGTTGGGCCAGTTGTTGTTTGACCGGCCATCACATTTAGGTATCCGTCGAGTTTGAGCCAGTTGTTTGACCGGCCGTCACATTTTCGGTATCCGTCGAGTTGGAGCCAGTTGTATGACCGGCCGTCACATTTTTGGAATCCGTCGAGTTTAAGCCAGTTGTTTGACCGGCCGTCACATTTAAAGAATCCGTCGAGTTGGGCCAGTTGTTGTTTGACCGGCCATCACATTTTAGGTATCCATCTAGTTGGAGCCAGTTTTTTGACCGGCCGTCACATTATAAGAATCCGTCGAGTTGGGCCAGTTGTTGTTTGACCGGCCGTCAAATTTTTAGAATCCATCAAGTTCGAGCCAGTTGTTTAACCGGCCGTCACATTATAAGAATCCGTCGAGTTAAGCCAGTTGTTTGACCGGCCGTCACATTTTGAGAATCCGTCGAGTTGGGCCAGTTTTTGTTTGACGGTCCGTCACATATTTTGAATCCGTTGAGTTGGGCCAGTTGTTGTTTGACCGGCCGTCAGATTTTAGGTATCCGTCGAGTTGGAGCCAGTTGTTTGACCGGCCGTCACATTTTAAGAATCCGTCGAGTTGGGCCAGTTGTTGTTTGACCGGCCGTCACATTTGAGGAATCCTTCGAGTTGGAGCTAGTTGTTTGACCGGCCGTCACATTTTTAGAATCCGTCGAGTTGGGCCAGTTGTTGTTTGACCGGCCATCACATTTAAGGTATCCGTCGAGTTGGAGCCTGTTGTTTGACCGGCCGTCACATTTTAAGAATCCGTCGAGCTGGGCCAGTTGTTGTTTGAACGTCCGTCACATTTTTTGAATCCGTCGAGTTCGTCCGTCCAGTTGTTATTTGACCGTCCGTCACATTTGAGGAATCCGTCGAGTTGGAGCCAGTTGTTTGACCGGCCGTCACATTTTAAGAATCCGTCGAGTTGGGCTAGTTGTTGTTTGACCGTCCGTCACATTTTTTGAATCCGTCGTGCTGGGCCAGTTGTTGTTTGACCGGCCGTCACATTTGAGGAAGCGGTCGAGTTGGAGCCAGTGGTTTGACCGGCCGTCACATTTTCGGTATCCGTCGAGTTGGAGCCAGATGTATGACCGGCCGTCAAATTTTTAGAATCCATCAAGTTGGAACCAGTTTTTTAACCGGCCGTCACATTATAAGAATCCGTCGAGTTAAGCCAGTTGTTTGACCGGCCGTCACATTTTGAGAATCCGTCGAGTTGGGCCAGTTTTTGTTTGACGGTCCGTCACATTTTTTGAATCCGTTGAGTTGGGCCAGTTGTTGTTTGACCGGCCGTCAGATTTTAGGTATCCGTCGAGTTGGAGCCAGTTGTTTGACCGGCCGTCACATTTTAAGAATCCGTCGAGTTGGGCCAGTTGTTGTTTGACCGGCCGTCACATTTGAGGAATCCTTCGAGTTGGAGCTAGTTGTTTGACCGGCCGTCACATTTTTAGAATCCGTCGAGTTGGGCCAGTTGTTGTTTGACCGGCCATCACATTTTAGGTATCCGTCGAGTTGGAGCCTGTTGTTTGACCGGCCGTCACATTTTTAGAATCCATCAAGTTGGAGCCAGTTGTTTAACCGGCCGTCACATTTTTTGAATCCGTCGAGTTTGGGCCGGTTGTTTGACCGGCTGTCACATTTTTTGAATCCGTCGAGTTAAAGCCAGTTGTTTAACCGGCCGTCACATTTTAAGAATCCGTCGAGTTGGGCCAGTTGTTGTTTGACCGGCCATCACATTTTAGGTATCCGTCGAGTTTGAGCCAGTTGTTTGACCGGCCGTCACATTTTCGGTATCCGTCGAGTTGGAGCCAGTTGTATGACCGGCCGTCACATTTTTGGAATCCGTCTAGTTGGAGCCAGTTTTTTGACCGGCCGTCACATTATAAGAATCCGTCGAGTTGGGCCAGTTGTTGTTTGACCGGCCGTCAAATTTTAGAATCCATCAAGTTCGAGCCAGTTGTTTAACCGGCTGTCACGATTTTTGAATCCGTCAAGTTGAAGCCAGTTGTTTGACTGGCCGTCAAATTTAAAGAATCCGTCGAGTTGGGCCAGTTGTTGTTTGACCGGCCATCACATTTTAGGTATCCGTCTAGTTGGAGCCAGTTTTTTGACCGGCCGTCACATTATAAGTATCCGTCGAGTTGGGCCAGTTGTTGTTTGACCGGCCGTCAAATTTTTAGAATCCATCAAGTTCGAGCCAGTTGTTCAACCGGCTGTCACGATTTTTGAATCCGTCAAGTTGAAGCCAGTTGTTTGACTGGCCGTCAATTTTTTTGAATCGTCGAGTGACCGGCCGTCACATTTTAAGAATCCGTCGAGTTAAGCCAGTTGTTTGACCGGCCGTCACATTTTGAGAATCCGTCGAGTTGGGCCAGTTTTTGTTTGACGGTCCGTCACATTTTTGAATCCGTTGAGTTGGGCCAGTTGTTGTTTGACCGGCCGTCAGATTTTAGGTATCCGTCGAGTTGGAGCCAGTTGTTTGACCGGCCGTCACATTTTAAGAATCCGTCGAGTTGGGCCAGTTGTTGTTTGACCGGCCATCATTTTAGGTATCCGTCGAGTTGGAGCCTGTTGTTTGACCGGCCGTCACATTTTTAGAATCCATCAAGTTGGAGCCAGTTGTTTAACCGGCCGTCACATTTTTTGAATCCGTCGAGTTTGGGCTGGTTGTTTGACCGGCTGTCACATTTTTTGAATCCGTCGAGTTAAAGCCAGTTGTTTAACCGGCCGTCACATTTTAAGAATCCGTCGAGTTGGGCCAGTTGTTGTTTGACCGGCCATCACATTTTAGGTATCCGTCGAGTTTGAGCCAGTTGTTTGACCGGCCGTCACATTTTCGGTATCCGTCGAGTTGGAGCCAGTTGTATGACCGGCCGTCACATTTTTGGAATCCGTCGAGTTTAAGCCAGTTGTTTGACCGGCCGTCACATTTAAAGAATCCGTCGAGTTGGGCCAGTTGTTGTTTGACCGGCCATCACATTTTAGGTATCCATCTAGTTGGAGCCAGTTTTTTGACCGGCCGTCACATTATAAGAATCCGTCGAGTTGGGCCAGTTGTTGTTTGACCGGCCGTCAAATTTTTAGAATCCATCAAGTTCGAGCCAGTTGTTTAACCGGCCGTCACATTATAAGAATCCGTCGAGTTAAGCCAGTTGTTTGACCGGCCGTCACATTTTGAGAATCCGTCGAGTTGGGCCAGTTTTTGTTTGACGGTCCGTCACATATTTTGAATCCGTTGAGTTGGGCCAGTTGTTGTTTGACCGGCCGTCAGATTTTAGGTATCCGTCGAGTTGGAGCCAGTTGTTTGACCGGCCGTCACATTTTAAGAATCCGTCGAGTTGGGCCAGTTGTTGTTTGACCGGCCGTCACATTTGAGGAATCCTTCGAGTTGGAGCTAGTTGTTTGACCGGCCGTCACATTTTTAGAATCCGTCGAGTTGGGCCAGTTGTTGTTTGACCGGCCATCACATTTTAGGTATCCGTCGAGTTGGAGCCTGTTGTTTGACCGGCCGTCACATTTTAGAATCCATCAAGTTGGAGCCAGTTGTTTAACCGGCCGTCACATTTTTTGAATCCGTCGAGTTTGGGCCGGTTGTTTGACCGGCTGTCACATTTTTTGAATCCGTCGAGTTAAAGCCAGTTGTTTAACCGGCCGTCACATTTTAAGAATCCGTCGAGTTGGGCCAGTTGTTGTTTGACCGGCCATCACATTTTAGGTATCCGTCGAGTTTGAGCCAGTTGTTTGACCGGCCGTCACATTTTCGGTATCCGTCGAGTTAGAGCCAGTTGTATGACCGGCCGTCACATTTTTGGAATCCGTCTAGTTGGAGCCAGTTTTTTGACCGGCCGTCACATATAAGAATCCGTCGAGTTGGGCCAGTTGTTGTTTGACCGGCCGTCAAATTTTTAGAATCCATCAAGTTCGAGCCAGTTGTTTAACCGGCTGTCACGATTTTTGAATCCGTCAAGTTGAAGCCAGTTGTTTGACTGGCCGTCAAATTTAAAGAATCCGTCGAGTTGGGCCAGTTGTTGTTTGACCGGCCATCACATTTTAGGTATCCGTCTAGTTGGAGCCAGTTTTTTGACCGGCCGTCACATTATAAGTATCCGTCGAGTTGGGCCAGTTGTTGTTTGACCGGCCGTCAAATTTTTAGAATCCATCAAGTTCGAGCCAGTTGTTTAACCGGCTGTCACGATTTTTGAATCCGTCAAGTTGAAGCCAGTTGTTTGACTGGCCGTCAATTTTTTTGAATCGTCGAGTGACCGGCCGTCACATTTTAAGAATCCGTCGAGTTAAGCCAGTTGTTTGACCGGCCGTCACATTTTGAGAATCCGTCGAGTTGGGCCAGTTTTTGTTTGACGGTCCGTCACATTTTTTGAATCCGTTGAGTTGGGCCAGTTGTTGTTTGACCGGCCGTCAGATTTTAGGTATCCGTCGAGTTGGAGCCAGTTGTTTGACCGGCCGTCACATTTTAAGAATCCGTCGAGTTGGGCCAGTTGTTGTTTGACCGGCCGTCACATTTGAGGAATCCTTCGAGTTGGAGCTAGTTGTTTGACCGGCCGTCACATTTTTAGAATCCGTCGAGTTGGGCCAGTTGTTGTTTGACCGGCCATCATTTTAGGTATCCGTCGAGTTGGAGCCTGTTGTTTGACCGGCCGTCACATTTTTAGAATCCATCAAGTTGGAGCCAGTTGTTTAACCGGCCGTCACATTTTTTGAATCCGTCGAGTTTGGGCCGGTTGTTTGACCGGCTGTCACATTTTTTGAATCCGTCGAGTTAAAGCCAGTTGTTTAACCGGCCGTCACATTTTAAGAATCCGTCGAGTTGGGCCAGTTGTTGTTTGACCGGCCATCACATTTTAGGTATCCGTCGAGTTTGAGCCAGTTGTTTGACCGGCCGTCACATTTTCGGTATCCGTCGAGTTGGAGCCAGTTGTATGACCGGCCGTCACATTTTTGGAATCCGTCGAGTTTAAGCCAGTTGTTTGACCGGCCGTCACATTTAAAGAATCCGTCGAGTTGGGCCAGTTGTTGTTTGACCGGCCATCACATTTTAGGTATCCATCTAGTTGGAGCCAGTTTTTTGACCGGCCGTCACATTATAAGAATCCGTCGACTTGGGCCAGTTGTTGTTTGACCGGCCGTCAAATTTTTAGAATCCATCAAGTTCGAGCCAGTTGTTTAACCGGCTGTCACGATTTTTGAATCCGTCAAGTTGAAGCCAGTTGTTTGACTGGCCGTCAAATTTTTTGAATGGTCGAGTGACCGGCCGTCACATTTTAAGAATCCGTCGAGTTGGGCCAGTTGTTGTGTGACCGGCCATCACATTTTAGGTATCCGTCGAGTTGGAGCCAGTTGTTTGACCGGCCGTCACATTTTAAGAATCCGTCGAGTTGGGCCAGTTGTTGTTTGACCGGCCATCACATTTTAGGTATCCGTCGAGTTGGAGCCAGTTGTTTGACCGGCCGTCACATTTTAAGAATCCGTCGAGTTGTGCCAGTTGTTGTTTGACCGTCCGTCACATTTTTTGAATCCGTCGAGTTGGGCCAGTTGTTGTTTGACCGGCCGTCAGATTTTAGGAATCCGTCGAGTTGGAGCCAGTTGTTTGGCCGCCCGTCACATTTTGAGAATCCGTCGAGTAAAGCCAGTTGTTGTTTGACCGGCCATCACATTTTAGGTATCCGTCGAGTTGGAGCCAGTTGATTGACCGGCCGTCACACTTTTTGAATCCGTCGAGTTGGGCCAATTGTTGTTTGACCGGCCATCACATTTTAGGTATCCGTCGAGTTGGAGCCTGTTGTTTGAAAGGCCGTCACATTTTAAGAATCCGTCGAGTTGGGCCAGTTGTTTGACCGGCCGTCACATTTTCGGTATCCGTCGAGTTGGAGCCAGATGTATGACCGGCCGTCAAATTTTTAGAATCCATCAAGTTGGAACCAGTTTATTAACCGGCCGTCACATTATAAGAATCCGTCGAGTTAAGCCAGTTGTTTGACCGGCCGTCACATTTTGAGAATCCGTCGAGTTGGGCCAGTTTTTGTTTGACGGTCCGTCACATATTTTGAATCCGTTGAGTTGGGCCAGTTGTTGTTTGACCGGCCGTCAGATTTTAGGTATCCGTCGAGTTGGAGCCAGTTGTTTGACCGGCCGTCACATTTTAAGAATCCGTCGAGTTGGGCCAGTTGTTGTTTGACCGGCCGTCACATTTGAGGAATCCTTCGAGTTGGAGCTAGTTGTTTGACCGGCCGTCACATTTTTAGAATCCGTCGAGTTGGGCCAGTTGTTGTTTGACCGGCCATCACATTTTAGGTATCCGTCGAGTTGGAGCCTGTTGTTTGACCGGCCGTCACATTTTTAGAATCCATCAAGTTGGAGCCAGTTGTTTAACCGGCCGTCACATTTTTTGAATCCGTCGAGTTTGGGCCGGTTGTTGTTTGACCGGCCATCACATTTTAGGTATCCGTCGAGTTTGAGCCAGTTGTTTGACCGGCCGTCACATTTTCGGTATCCGTCGAGTTGGAGCCAGTTGTATGACCGGCCGTCACATTTTTGGAATCCGTCTAGTTGGAGCCAGTTTTTTGACCGGCCGTCACATTATAAGAATCCGTCGAGTTGGGCCAGTTGTTGTTTGACCGGCCGTCAAATTTTTAGAATCCATCAAGTTCGAGCCAGTTGTTTAACCGGCTGTCACGATTTTTGAATCCGTCAAGTTGAAGCCAGTTGTTTGACCGGCCGTCACATTTTTAGAATCCGTCGAGATGGGCCAGTTGTTGTTTGACCGGCCATCACATTTTAGGTATCCGTCGAGTTGGAGCCTGTTGTTTGACCGGCCGTCACATTTTTAGAATCCATCAAGTTGGAGCCAGTTGTTTAACCGGCCGTCACATTTTTTGAATCCGTCGAGTTTGGGCCGGTTGTTTGACCGGCTGTCACATTTTTTGAATCCGTCGAGTTAAAGCCAGTTGTTTAACCGGCCGTCACATTTTAAGAATCCGTCGAGTTTGGGCCGGTTGTTTGACCGGCTGTCACATTTTTTGAATCCGTCGAGTTAAAGCCAGTTGTTTTACCGGCCGTCACATTTTAAGAATCCGTCGAGTTGGGCCAGTTGTTGTTTGACCGGCCATAACATTTTAGGTATCCGTCGAGTTTGAGCCAGTTGTTTGACCGGCCGTCACATTTTAAGAATCCGTCGAGTTAAGCCAGTTGTTGTTTGACCGGCCATCACATTTTAGGTATCCGTCGAGTTGAAGCCAGTTGTTTGACCGGCCGTCACATTTTAAGAATCCGTCGAGTTGGGCCAGTTGTTGTTTGACCGTCCGTCACATTTTTTGAATCCGTCGAGTTGGGCCAGTTGTTGTTTGACCGGCCGTCACATTTGAGGAATCCGTCGAGTTGGAGCCAGTTGTTTGACCGGCCTTCACATTTTTAGAATCCGTCGAGTTGGGCCAGTTGTTGTTTGACCGGCCATCACATTTTAGGTATCCGTCGAGTTGGAGCCTGTTGTTTGACCGGCCGTCACATTTTAAGAATCCGTCGAGCTGGGCCAGTTGTTGTTTGAACGTCCGTCACATTTTTTGAATCCGTCGAGTTCGTCCGTCCAGTTGTTATTTGACCGTCCGTCACATTTGAGGAATCCGTCGAGTTGGAGCCAGTTGTTTGACCGGCCGTCACATTTTAAGAATCCGTCGAGTTGGGCTAGTTGTTGTTTGACCGTCCGTCACATTTTTTGAATCCGTCGTGCTGGGCCAGTTGTTGTTTGACCGGCCGTCACATTTGAGGAATCCGTCGAGTTGGAGCCAGTTGTTTGACCGGCCGTCACATTTTCGGTATCCGTCGAGTTGGAGCCAGTTGTATGACCGGCCGTCACATTTTTGGAATCCGTCTAGTTGGAGCCAGTTTTTTGACCGGCCGTCACATTATAAGAATCCGTCGAGTTGGGCCAGTTGTTGTTTGACCGGCCGTCAAATTTTTAGAATCCATCAAGTTCGAGCCAGTTGTTTAACCGGCCGTCACATTTATTGAATCCGTCGAGTTTGGGCCAGTTGTTAGACCGGCTGTCACATTTTTTGAATCCGTCGAGTTTAAGCCAGTCGTTCGACCGGCCGTCACATTTTAAGAATCCGTCGAGTTGGGCTAGTTGTTGTTTGACCGGCCGTCAAATTTTTAGAATCCATCAAGTTGGAACCAGTTTTTTAACCGGCCGTCACATTATAAGAATCCGTCGAGTTAAGCCAGTTGTTTGACCGGCCGTCACATTTTGAGAATCCGTCGAGTTGGGCCAGTTTTTGTTTGACGGTCCGTCACATTTTTTGAATCCGTTGAGTTGGGCCAGTTGTTGTTTGACCGGCCGTCACATTTGAGGAATCCTTCGAGTTGGAGCTAGTTGTTTGACCGGCCGTCACATTTTTAGAATCCGTCGAGTTGGGCCAGTTGTTGTTTGACCGGCCATCACATTTTAGGTATCCGTCGAGTTGGAGCCTGTTGTTTGACCGGCCGTCACATTTTTAGAATCCATCAAGTTGGAGCCAGTTGTTTAACCGGCCGTCACATTTTTTGAATCCGTCGAGTTTGGGCCGGTTGTTTGACCGGCTGTCACATTTTTTGAATCCGTCGAGTTAAACCCAATTGTTTAACCGGCCGTCACATTTTAAGAATCCGTCGAGTTGGGCCAGTTGTTGTTTGACCGGCCATCACATTTTAGGTATCCGTCGAGTTTGAGCCAGTTGTTTGACCGGCCATCACATTTTAGGTATCCGTCGAGTTGGAGCCTGTTGTTTGAAAGGCCGTCACATTTTAAGAATCCGTCGAGTTGGGCCAGTTGTTGTTTGAGCGTACGTCACATTTTTTGAATCCGTCGAGTTCGTCCGTCCAGTTGTTATTTGACCGGCCGTCACATTTGAGGAATCCGTCGAGTTGGAGCCAGTGTTTTGACCGGCCGTCACATTTCCGCTATCCGTCGAGTTGGAGCCAGATGTATGACCGGCCGTCAAATTTTTAGAATCCATCAAGTTGGAGCCAGTTGTTTAACCGGCCGTCACATTTTTTGAATCCGTCGAGTTTGGGCCAGTTGTTTGACCAGCCGTCACATTTTTTTAATCCGTCGAGTTTGGGCCAGTTGTTTGACCGGCCGTCACATTTTAAGAATCCGTCGAGTTGGGCCAGTTGTTGTTTGACCGGCAATCACATTTGAGGTATCCGTCGAGTTGGAGCCAGTTGTTTGACCGGCCGTCACATTTTAAGAATCCGTCGAGTTAAGCCAGGTGTTGTTTGACCGGCCGTCACATTTGAGGAATCCGTCGAGTTGGAGCCAGTTGTTTGACCGGCCTTCACATTTTTAGAATCCGTCGAGTTGGGCCAGTTGTTGTTTGACCGGCCATCACATTTTAGGTAACCGTCGAGTTGGAGCCTGTTGTTTGACCGGCCGTCACATTTTAAGAATCCGTCGAGTTGGGCCAGTTGTTGTTTGACCGTCCGTCACATTTTTTGAATCCATCGAGTTTGGGCCAGTTGTTTGACCGGCCGTCACATTTTGAGAATCCGTCGAGTTGGGCCAGTTGTTGTTTGAACGTCCGTCACATTTTTTGAATCCGTCGAGTTCGTCCGTCCAGTTGTTATTTGACCGGCCGTCACATTTGAGGAATCCGTCGAGTTGGAGCCAGTTGTTTGACCGGCCGTAACATTTTAAGAATCCGTCGAGTTGGGCCAGTTGTTGTTTGACCGTCCGTCACATTTTTTGAATCCGTTTAGTTGGGCCAGTTGTTGTTAGACCGGCCGTCACATTTGAGGAATCCGTCGAGTTGGAGCCAGTTGTTTGACTGGCCGTCACATTTTCGGTATCCGTCGAGTTGGAGCCAGTTGTATGACCGGCCGTCAAATTTTTAGAATCCATCATGTTGGAGCCAGTTGTTTCCCCGGCCGTCACATTTTTTGAATCCGTCAAGTTGAAGCCAGTTGTTTGACCGGCCGTCAAATTTTTTTAATCCATCGAGTTAGGCCAGTTGTTTGACCGGCCGTCACATTTTTTGAATCCGTCGAGTTCGTCCGTCCAGTTGTTATTTGACCAGCCGTCACATTTTCGGTATCCGTCGAGTTGGAGCCAGTTGTTTGACCAGCCGTCAAATTTTTAGAATCCATCAAGTTGGAGCCAGTTGTTTAACCGGCCGTCACATTTTTTGAATCCGTCGAGTTTGAGCCGGTTGTTTGACCGGCTGTCACATTTTTTGAATCCGTCGAGTTTAAGCCAGTTGTTTTACCGGCCGTCACATTTTAAGAATCCGTCGAGTTGGGCCAGTTGTTGTTTGACCGGCCATCACATTTTAGGTATCCGTCGAGTTGGAGCCAGTTGTTTGACCGGCCGTCACATTTTAAGAATCCGTCGAGTTAAGCCAGTTGTTGTTTGACCGGCCATCACATTTTAGGTATCCGTCGAGTTGAAGCCAGTTGTTTGACCAGCCGTCACATTTTAAGAATCCGTCGAGTTGGGCCAGTTGTTGTTTGACCGTCCGTCACATTTTTTGAATCCGTCGAGTTGGGCCAGTTGTTGTTTGACCGGCCGTCACTTTTGAGGAATCCGTCGAGTTGGAGCCAGTTGTTTGACCGGCCGTCACATTTTTAGAATCCGTCGAGTTGGGCCAGTTGTTGTTTGACCGGCCATCACATTTTAGGTATCCGTCGAGTTGGAGCCTGTTGTTTGACCGGCCGTCACATTTTAAGAATCCGTCGAGTTGGGCCAGTTGTTGTTTGAACGTCCGTCACATTTTTTGAATCCGTCGAGTTCTTCCGTCCAGTTGTTATTTGACCGTCCGTCACATTTGAGGAATCCGTCGAGTTGGAGCCAGTTGTTTGACTGGCCGTCACATTTTCGGTATCCGTCGAGTTGGAGTCAGTTGTATGACCGGCCGTCAAATTTTTAGAATCCATCAAGTTGGAGCCAGTTGTTTAACCGGCCGTCACATTTTAAGAATCCGTCGAGTTAAGCCAGTTGTTGTTTGACCGGCCATCACATTTTAGGAATCCGTCGAGTTGGAGCCAGTTGTTCGACCGGCCGTCACACTTTTTGAATCCGTCGAGTTGGGCCAGTTGTTGTTTGACCGGCCATCACATTTAAGTTTAAGTTTCTTGTTTACACTACGAAGTGTGTGCACGCCAAAAAATTGCTTCACTAAAATCTTTTAAATTCATAGTTTATAAATCGAAATAATCACAAAGATATCGATTAATATAAAAATGTAAAAGAGTAGTGTACTTTCAAGTAATTTAATCAATCTAAAACGCCCTCGAAATACTATTTTAAGTGATTTTAAAATCTGTGCAGTGATCAATGCTAGTTATTGTCGCAAAATAACTAACAGAATACCATACCTGTCAGTTTAAAAACTGGTAGCACTTAATATACGAACATTATCACACTCGCTGCTAAGTGGGCCGTAGCCTAGAGAATAGCGTCGATAGCGTCGCCCGTTCCGGTAGCGGTCACAGTTCTCAAGGAGCGGAGTTCGCTTCTCGGTGAAAACATTTATTATTATTTTTTATTAAATTATAGTAAGACGACCGACTCGCTAACTTTCAACGTATAACGCCATCTAGTGAGAAATGTGCACAGTACGTCCGATTTAATTCTACAAAACCGTGCAAACAAAAATACTACGATGACGGTAGCGAACTATATAGATGAACTTAAAAATGAAGTTTCCAAAATTCAAACAGTCAAGGATCAAAAAACAAAAAATACTATAGAACTCATAATAACGAAGTTGGAAGATGCAATTAAATCAGAAAATCTTTCATTACAAGACAAAATCATCAGATTACAAGAAAATATAATCAACAGTGACAGAAAATATATCAGTAATTTAGAAAACATTAAACATGATATTAGAAAAATAATCTTACCTGAAACCTATGCAGAAAAGGTAAAAAAACACGAACCAGTTGTTATCATAAAACCAAAAAAGAAGGATCAGGAAAATAATGAAACAAAGAATGAAATAAAAGACAATATTGACCCAGCAAATTTTGGAGTTACCGGCATGAGAAATTTTAAGGATGGAGGGGTTATAGTAGAATTTAAAAATGCCACAGATATTAACAAGGTTCATGATGAGGTGATAGCCAAACTGGGAGATAAATATGAGGTAAAGATTCCTCAAACAAAAAACCCATCCGTCAAAATTATTGGTTTATCTGAAAAATACAGTTTTGAAGAAATAGAGAGAAAAATAAAAACTCAAAATGAGACCATCTGTGAACAAAGCTCAAAAATAAAGGTGACATATATGAAAGAACTAAAAAACCAAAGAAATCAAACAACTTTTACTATATATGCCGACGTCGACGGAAAGACTTACGACAGAATGTTAAAAGCAGAAAAAATAAATATTGGATGGGACAGATGCAGGGTCTTTGACAATTTAAATATCATGAGATGTTTTAAATGTAATGGGTTCAACCACAAGGCTATAGATTGCAGAAACCTAAAATCTTGTCCAAAATGCGCAAAAAATCATGACGTTAAAGATTGCATGGATGAGGATATTCAGTGCATCAATTGTATAATGACAAGTAAAAGATTAGGACTGAAACTAAATTGTAGTCACTCAGCCATGAGTAAGGAATGCCCAATTTATAAAAGAAAACTTGAAGCAAAAATGAGCAGAATTTCTTTTTTATAAACAAAAGTTACGAGAAAGATGAAATTATATACTTGAACATACAAAGCATCATAGCACATTACGAAGAGGTCAAAATACTTTTAGAAGAGAAGAAACCTTTTATGCTTATGATGAGTGAAACACATGTGACTGAAGATATCCAAGATAGTGAAATTATATTTGATGATTATAATACCATCCGTTGTGACTCGCATAGCAGACATACAGGAGGAGTGATGATTCTCTTAAGTAATAAAGTTCCATATGAAGTGATATCAAATCACCAACATGAAAAACATTGTTGGATTTTAGCCATCAGCATTAAATCAGGAATCAAGAAAGGTGTATATACTGTTATTTATAGATCACCAAACACGAGTAAATGCGACTTCTTAACATATTTTCAAAGATGGAGCATGGAAAATTTGCAAGATGAAAATATTAACATCATAGTTGGAGATTTCAATATAAATGTTAAAGCAAATGCAGACATATACACAAAAAAACTGAAATCTATTATTCAAACTGCAGGTATGAAACAATTAGTTAAAGATTTCACACGAATTACTAATACCTCTAAAACATTGATTGATCTGGTTATCTCAAATAAATTTAACCTATGTGTTAATGTATTAGATAAACATAAAATTACCGACCATAATATGATTCAAATTCTATTAAATGACAGAGAAAACTACAACTCCAGTAAAGAAACACAAGTAATAACATTTAAAAATTACAAAAGATACAATAAAGAACTCTTCATTCAGACCTTAGAGACTATTGATTGGAATGAAATAAATCAAATGGAATATAACAAAAAAGCTGACCAGACGATATTAAACATTAAAAAATCCATTGATGAAGTAGTTCCAGAACAGAAGATACGTAAAGGAAACAATAATAAATGGTTCACAAAAGAACTACGCACAATGCAGCATGATAGAGATACATTTTACAAGAGAGCACGCCTTACTAATAATACTATGGATTGGAATAACTACAAAAAAATGAGAAATAAATACTCCAAAGACATAAAAAGAACGCATAATGAGTACATAAAAAATAAAATAAAATCGGAAGAAGGGGATCCCAAAAAAATTTGGAAAAGCATTAAAGAATTAGTACATGGCGATAACAAAAACGACATAAAAATAGTAAACTTCCCAAAAGATATAAACGAAGAAAACATGGCTAATAGCTTTAATAAATATTTTATAGAAAGCATCACTCAAATTAACAAATTAATACCTAACATTGTTTTCAACCCCACAAATGATAATAACAACTCAAACAAAAAATTATTGGTCTTCAGAAAAATAACTGCAGAATATTTATTTAACATTTTAAAGAAAATTAAATCAAAAAACAGTTCAGATGGATTAACTATTAGTGTGATAAAAGATGCTTTTCCAGTAATTGGATCTACTCTATTAAATATTATTAATCAGACAATTGAAGAGGGAAAATTTCCACAGTCATGGAAACTATCTACCATTATACCGGTCCCAAAGGTTAAAAATACCAGAAAATGTGAAGAATTTCGACCAATAAACACCTTACCGAAATATGAACAGATACTTGAAGTAATAATAAAAGAACAAATATTGCAATACTTAGATGAACACAATATTTTATACCAAGAACAATCGGGATTCAGATGTAATAATTCTTGTGAAACAGCGTTAAATGTAATCGTTGAAGAATGGAAAGAAGGAATGAATAGTAATAAATTTATCTTAGCAATATTCTTGGATTTTCAAAGGGCATTCGAAACCATAGATCGAGAAATATTGATAAGAAAGCTTAAAGAAATTGGTTTCTCAACTCTAGCCATTAAATTAATAAAAGAGTATTTGAAAGACCGAATACAGGTAACAAAAATTAATAATCAATTTTCAAAACCAATGGAAAATAAATTAGGAGTACCACAGGGATCAGTCCTTGGACCTCTATTGTTCATACTCTATATTAATGACATGGTGAAAATATTTTCAAAATGCAAAGTACGACTATTTGCCGATGATACACTTATATATATAATTGGAGAAAACTATGAAGAACTAATAAATATTTTAAATAATGAACTAGATAATGTATCAAGATGGCTAAAAATAAATAAGCTTAAATTAAATACAAAAAAAACAAAATGTATGGTAATTGGTTATAAGAAGACATCCAGTGAAAGCAAAATCAAAATTGATGGTGAAATTATTGAAAATGTTACCGATATAAAATACTTAGGAGTTATAATAGATTCCAAACTCAACTTTAACAAACATGCGGAATATACCCAAAAGAAAATTGGAAAAAAGATATCTTTCTTGGGAAGAATTCGCCAAAAACTGTCCGAAAAAACTGCAATCACCATTTATAACTCCATTATTGCTCCACATTTTAATTACTGCTCAACTATCCTTTTCCTGTGTAACGACCGAGAGCAAAATAAATTTCAAATTCTCCAAAATAGGGCAATGAGAACAATACTCAGACGAAATAGATATTCAAAAGTAAATAAAATGTTAAACGAACTAAATTGGCTAACGGTGAAACAGATGTTGACCTTGAACACGATGATATTTTTACACAAAATAGTAAACAACCTGCTACCCAAATATTTTTCGAATCAAATTGTATACAACAAGGACATACACCAACATAAAACTAGGACGTGCAATGAAATCAGGCTACCAAAGAAGGACAAAGCGAATACCCAGAATAGTATATTTTATAAAGGGATGAAATACTATAACGCGCTGCCGGAAAACCTTAAGTCTGCCCCAATTGAAAAGTTTAAGATGTTGTGTAGGAGCCATATCAAGAAAGAAAAAAAAACATAGTATATTTAAATGTAATAATTAATTAGTCATTTGTAATCTTAAATGTACAAATTACTAAAATAAAATCAATAAATAAAAAATAAATTTAAGGTATCCGTCGAGTTGGAGCCTGTTGTTTGAAAGGCCGTCACATTTTAAGAATCCGTCGAGTTGGGCCAGTTGTTGTATGAGCGTCCGTCACATTTTTTGAATCCGTCGAGTTTGGGCCGGATGTTTGACCGGATGTCACATTTTTTGAATCCGTCGAGTTAAAGCCAGTTGTTTTACCGGCCGTCACATTTTAAGAATCCGTCGAGTTGGGCCAGTTGTTGTTTGACCGGCCATCACATTTTAGGTATCCGTCGAGTTTGAGCCAGTTGTTTGACCGGCCGTCACATTTTAAGAATCCGTCGAGTTGTGCCAGTTGTTGTTTGACCGTCCGTCACATTTTTTGAATCCGTCGAGTTGGGCCAGTTGTTGTTTGACCGTCCGTCACATTTTTTGAATCCATCGAGTTTGGGCCAGTTGTTTGACCGGCTGTCACATTTTTAGAATCCGTCGAGTTGGGCCAGTTGTTGTTTGACCGGCCGTCACTTTTGAGGAATCCGTCGAGTTGGAGCCAGTTGTTTGACCGGCCGTCACATTTTTAGAATCCGTCGAGTTGGGCCAGTTGTTGTTTGACCGGCCATCACATTTTAGGTATCCGTCGAGTTGGAGCCTGTTGTTTGACCGGCCGTCACATTTTAAGAATCCGTCGAGTTGGGCCAGTTGTTGTTTGAACGTCCGTCACATTTTTTGAATCCGTCGAGTTCTTCCGTCCAGTTGTTATTTGACCGTCCGTCACATTTGAGGAATCCGTCGAGTTGGAGCCAGTTGTTTGACTGGCCGTCACATTTTCGGTATCCGTCGAGTTGGAGTCAGTTGTATGACCGGCCGTCAAATTTTTAGAATCCATCAAGTTGGAGCCAGTTGTTTAACCGGCCGTCACATTTTAAGAATCCGTCGAGTTAAGCCAGTTGTTGTTTGACCGGCCATCACATTTTAGGAATCCGTCGAGTTGGAGCCAGTTGTTTGACCGGCCGTCACACTTTTTGAATCCGTCGAGTTGGGCCAGTTGTTGTTTGACCGGCCATCACATTTAAGGTATCCGTCGAGTTGGAGCCTGTTGTTTGAAAGGCCGTCACATTTTAAGAATCCGTCGAGTTGGTCCAGTTGTTGTTTGAGCGTCCGTCACATTTTTTGAATCCGTCGAGTTTGGGCCGGTTGTTTGACCGGATGTCACATTTTTTGAATCCGTCGAGTTAAAGCCAGTTGTTTTACCGGCCGTCACATTTTAAGAATCCGTCGAGTTGGGCCAGTTGTTGTTTGACCGGCCATCACATTTTAGGTATCCGTCGAGTTTGAGCCAGTTGTTTGACCGGCCGTCACATTTTAAGAATCCGTCGAGTTGGGCCAGTTGTTCGACCGGCCGTCACATTTTAAGAATCCGTCGAGTTGGGCCAATTGTTGTTTGACCGGCCGTCACATTTTAGGTATCCGTCGAGCTGGAGCCAGTTGTATGACCGGCCGTCAAATTTTTTGAATCCATCGAGTTGGGTCAGTTGTTTGACCGGCCGTCACATTTTTATAATCCGTCGAGTTGGGGCCAGTTGTATGACCGGCCGTCACATTTTTAGAATCCGTCGAGTTGGGCCAGTTGTTGTTTGACCGGCCATCACATTTTAGGTATCCGTCGAGTTGGAGCCAGTTGTATGACCGGCCGTCACATTTTTTGAATCTGTCAAATTTGGGCCAGTTGTTTTACCGGCCGTCACATTTTTTGAATCCGTCGAGTTTGGGCCAGTTGTTTGACCGGCCGTCACATTTTCAGAATCCATCGAGTTGGGAAAGTTTTTGTTTGACCGGCCATCACATTTTAGGAATCCGTCGAGTTGGAGCCAGTTGTTTGACCGGCCGTCACATTTTGAGAATCCGTCGAGTTGGGCCAGTTGTTGTTTGAACGTCCGTCACATTTTTTGAATCCGTCGAGTTCGTCCGTCCAGTTGTTATTTGACCGGCCGTCACATTTGAGGAATCCGTCGAGTTGGAGCCAGTTGTTTGACCGGCCGTAACATTTTAAGAATCCGTCGAGTTGGGCCAGTTGTTGTTTGACCGTCCGTCACATTTTTTGAATCCGTTTAGTTGGGCCAGTTGTTGTTTGACCGGCCGTCACATTTGAGGAATCCGTCGAGTTGGAGCCAGTTGTTTGACTGGCCGTCACATTTTCGGTATCCGTCGAGTTGGAGCCAGTTGTATGACCGGCCGTCAAATTTTTAGAATCCATCATGTTGGAGCCAGTTGTTTGACCGGCCGTCACACTTTTTGAATCCGTCGAGTTGGGCCAGTTGTTGTTTGACCGGCCATCACATTTAAGGTATCCGTCGAGTTGGAGCCTGTTGTTTGAAAGGCCGTCACATTTTAAGAATCCGTCGAGTTGGGCCAGTTGTTGTTTGAGCGTCCGTCACATTTTTTGAATCCGTCGAGTTGGGCCAGTTGTTGTTTGACCGGCCGTCACTTTTGAGGAATCCGTCGAGTTGGAGCCAGTTGTTTGACCGGCCGTCACATTTTTAGAATCCGTCGAGTTGGGCCAGTTGTTGTTTGACCGGCCATCACATTTTAGGTATCCGTCGAGTTGGAGCCTGTTGTTTGACCGGCCGTCACATTTTAAGAATCCGTCGAGTTGGGCCAGTTGTTGTTTGAACGTCCGTCACATTTTTTGAATCCGTCGAGTTCTTCCGTCCAGTTGTTATTTGACCGTCCGTCACATTTGAGGAATCCGTCGAGTTGGAGCCAGTTGTTTGACTGGCCGTCACATTTTCGGTATCCGTCGAGTTGGAGTCAGTTGTATGACCGGCCGTCAAATTTTTAGAATCCATCAAGTTGGAGCCAGTTGTTTAACCGGCCGTCACATTTTAAGAATCCGTCGAGTTAAGCCAGTTGTTGTTTGACCGGCCATCACATTTTAGGAATCCGTCGAGTTGGAGCCAGTTGTTTGACCGGCCGTCACACTTTTTGAATCCGTCGAGTTGGGCCAGTTGTTGTTTGACCGGCCATCACATTTAAGGTATCCGTCGAGTTGGAGCCTGTTGTTTGAAAGGCCGTCACATTTTAAGAATCCGTCGAGTTGGGCCAGTTGTTGTTTGAGCGTCCGTCACATTTTTTGAATCCGTCGAGTTTGGGCCGGTTGTTTGACCGGATGTCACATTTTTTGAATCCGTCGAGTTAAAGCCAGTTGTTTTACCGGCCGTCACATTTTAAGAATCCGTCGAGTTGGGCCAGTTGTTGTTTGACCGGCCATCACATTTTAGGTATCCGTCGAGTTTGAGCCAGTTGTTTGACCGGCCGTCACATTTTAAGAATCCGTCGAGTAAAGCCAGTTGTTGTTTGACCGGCCATCACATTTTAGGTATCCGTCGAGTTGAAGCCAGTTGTTTGACCGGCCGTCACATTTTAAGAATCCGTCGAGTTGGGCCAGTTGTTGTTTGACCGTCCGTCACATTTTTTGAATCCGTCGAGTTGGGCCAGTTGTTGTTTGACCGGCCGTCACATTTGAGGAATCCGTCGAGTTGGAGCCAGTTGTTTGACCGGCCGTCACACTTTTTGAATCCGTCGAGTTGGGCCAGTTGTTGTTTGACCGGCCATCACATTTTAGGTATCCGTCGAGTTGGAGCCTGTTGTTCGAAAGGCCGTCACATTTTAAGAATCCGTCGAGTTGGGCCAGTTGTTGTTTGAGCGTCCGTCACATTTTTTTAATCCGTCGAGTTCGTCCGTCCAGTTGCTATTTGACCAGCCGTCACATTTACGGTATCCGTCGAGTTGGAGCCAGTTGTTTGACCAGCCGTCAAATTTTTAGAATCCATCAAGTTGGAGCCAGTTGTTTAACCGGCCGTCACATTTTTTGAATCCGTCGAGTTTGGGCCGGTTGTTTGACCGGCTGTCACATTTTTTGAATCCGTCGAGTTAAAGCCAGTTGTTTTACCGGCCGTCACATTTTAAGAATCCGTCGAGTTGGGCCAGTTGTTGTTTGACCGGCCATCACATTTTAGGTATCCGTCGAGTTTGAGCCAGTTGTTTGACCGGCCGTCACATTTTAAGAATCCGTCGAGTTAAGCCAGTTGTTGTTTGACCGGCCATCACATTTTAGGTATCCGTCGAGTTGAAGCCAGTTGTTTGACCGGCCGTCACATTTTAAGAATCCGTCGAGTTGGGCCAGTTGTTGTTTGACCGGCCATCACATTTTAGGTATCCGTCGAGTTGGAGCCAGTTGTTTGACCGGCCGTCACATTTTCGGTATCCGTCGAGTTGGAGCCAGTTGTATGACCGGCCGTCAAATTTTTAGAATCCATCAAGTTGGAGCCAGTTGTTTAACCGGCCTTCACATTTTAAGAATCCGTCAAGTTAAGCCAGTTGTTCTTTGACCGGCCATCACATTTTAGGTATCCGTCGAGTTGGAGCCAGTTGTTTGACCGACGTCACATTTAAAGAATCCGTCGAGTTGGGCTAGTTGTTGTTTGACCGTCCGTCACATTTTTTGAATCCGTCGTGCTGGGCCAGTTGTTGTTTGACCGGCTGTCACATTTGAGGAATCCGTCGAGTTGGAGCCAGTGGTTTGACCGGCCGTCACATTTTCGGTATCCGTCGAGTTGGAGCCAAATGTATGACCGGCCGTCAAATTTTTAGAATCCATCAAGTTGGAGCCAGTTTTTTAACCGGCCGTCACATTATAAGAATCCGTCGAGTTAAGCCAGTTGTTTGACCGGCCGTCACATTTTGAGAATCCGTCGAGTTGGGCCAGTTGTTGTTTGACCGTCCGTCACATTTTTTGAATCCGTCGTGCTGGGCCAGTTGTTGTTTGACCGGCCGTCACATTTGAGGAATCCGTCGAGTTGGAGCCAGTGGTTTGAACGGCCGTCACATTTTCGGTATCCGTCGAGTTGGAGCCAAATGTATGACCGGCCGTCAAATTTTTAGAATCCATCAAGTTGGAGCCAGTTTTTTAACCGGCCGTCACATTATAAGAATCCGTCGAGTTAAGCCAGTTGTTTGACCGGCCGTCACATTTTGAGAGTCCGTCGAGTTGGGCCAGTTTTTGTTTGACGGTCCGTCACATTTTTTGAATCCGTTGAGTTGGGCCAGTTGTTGTTTGACCGGCCGTCAGATTTTAGGTATCCGTCGAGTTGGAGCCAGTTGTTTGACCGGCCGTCACATTTTAAGAATCCGTCGAGTTGGGCCAGTTGTTGTTTGACCGGCCGTCACATTTGAGGAATCCTTCGAGTTGGAGCTAGTTGTTTGACCGGCCGTCACATTTTTAGAATCCGTCGAGTTGGGCCAGTTGTTGTTTGACCGGCCATCACATTTTAGGTATCCGTCGAGTTGGAGCCTGTTGTTTGACCGGCCGTCACATTTTTAGAATCCATCAAGTTGGAGCAAGTTGTTTAACCGGCCGTCACATTTTTTGAATCCGTCGAGTTTGGGCCGGTTGTTTGACCGGCTGTCACATTTTTTGAATCCGTCGAGTTAAAGCCAGTTGTTTAACCGGCCGTCACATTTTAAGAATCCGTCGAGTTTGGGCCGGTTGTTTGACCTGCTGTCACATTTTTTGAATCCGTCGAGTTAAAGCCAGTTGTTTTACCGGCCGTCACATTTTAAGAATCCGTCGAGTTGGGCCAGTTGTTGTTTGACCGGCCATCACAATTTAGGTATCCGTCGAGTTTGAGCCAGTTGTTTGACCGGCCGTCACATTTTAAGAATCCGTCGAGTTAAGCAAGTTGTTGTTTGACCGGCCATCACATTTCAGGTATCCGTCGAGTTGAAGCCAGTTGTTTGACCGGCCGTCACATTTTAAGAATCCGTCGAGTTGGGCCAGTTGTTGTTTGACCGTCCGTCACATTTTTTGAATCCGTCGAGTTGGGCCAGTTGTTGTTTGACCGGCCGTCACATTTGAGGAATCCGTCGAGTTGGAGCCAGTTGTTTGACCGGCCGTCACATTTTTAGAATCCGTCGAGTTGGGCCAGTTGTTGTTTGACCGGCCATCACATTTTAGGTATCCGTCGAGTTGGAGTCTGTTGTTTGACCGGCCGTCACAATTTTAGAATCCATCAAGTTGGAGCCAGTTGTTTAACCGGCCGTCACATTTTTTGAATCTGTCGAGTTTGGGCCGGTTGTTTGACCGGCTGTCACATTTTTTGAATCCGTCGAGTTAAAGCCAGTTGTTTAACCGGCCGTCACATTTTAAGAATCCGTCGAGTTAAGCCAGTTGTTTGACCGGCCGTCACATTTTGAGAATCCGTCGAGTTGGGCCAGTTTTTGTTTGACGGTCCGTCACATTTTTTGAATCCGTTGAGTTGGGCCAGTTGTTGTTTGACCGGCCGTCAGATTTTAGGTATCCGTCGAGTTGGAGCCAGTTGTTTGACCGGCCGTCACATTTTAAGAATCCGTCGAGTTGGGCCAGTTGTTGTTTGACCGGCCGTCACATTTGAGGAATCCTTCGAGTTGGAGCTAGTTGTTTGACCGGCCGTCACATTTTTAGAATCCGTCGAGTTGGGCCAGTTGTTGTTTGACCGGCCATCACATTTTAGGTATCCTTCGAGTTGGAGTCTGTTGTTTGACCGGCCGTCACATTTTTAGAATCCATCAAGTTGGAGCCAGTTGTTTAACCAGCCGTCACATTTTTTGAATCCGTCGAGTTTGGGCCGGTTGTTTGACCGGCTGTCACATTTTTTGAATCCGTCGAGTTAAAGCCAGTTGTTTAACCGGCCGTCACATTTTAAGAATCCGTCGAGTTGGGCCAGTTGTTGTTTGACCGACCATCACATTTTAGGTATCCGTCGAGTTTGAGCCAGTTGTTTGACCGGCCGTCACATTTTCGGTATCCGTCGAGTTGGAGCCAGTTGTATGACCGGCCGTCACATTTTTGGAATCCGTCGAGTTTAAGCCAGTTGTTTGACCGGCCGTCACATTTAAAGAATCCGTCGAGTTGGGCCAGTTGTTGTTTGACCGGCCATCACATTTTAGGTATCCGTCTAGTTGGAGCCAGTTTTTTGACCGGCCGTCACATTATAAGAATCCGTCGAGTTGGGCCAGTTGTTGTTTGACCGGCCGTCAAATTTTTAGAATCCATCAAGTTCGAGCCAGTTGTTTAACCGGCTGTCACGATTTTTGAATCCGTCAAGTTGAAGCCAGTTGTTTGACTGGCCGTCAAATTTTTTGAATCGTCGAGTGACCGGCCGTCACATTTTAAGAATCCGTCGAGTTGGGCCAGTTGTTGTGTGACCGGCCATCACATTTTAGGTATCCGTCGAGTTGGAGCCAGTTGTTTGACCGGCCGTCACATTTTAAGAATCCGTCGAGTTGGGCCAGTTGTTGTTTGACCGTCCGTCACATTTTTTTTAATCCGTCGAGTTTAAGCCAGTTGTTTGACCGGCCGTCACATTTAAAGAATCCGTCGAGTTGGGCCAGTTGTTGTTTGACCGGCCATCACATTTTTTGAATCCGTCGAGTTTGGGCCGGTTGTTTAACCGGCTGTCACATTTTTGGAATCCGTCGAGATTAAGCCAGTTGTTTGACCGGCCGTCACATTTTAAGAATCCGTCGAGTTGGGCCAGTTGTTGTTTGACCGGCCATCACATTTTAGGTATCCGTCGAGTTGGAGCCAGTTGTTTGACCGGCCGTCACATTTTAAGAATCCGTCGAGTTAAGCCAGTTGTTGTTTGACCGGCCATCACATTTTAGGTATCCGTCGAGTTGGAGCCAGTTGTTTGACCGGCCGTCACATTTAAAGAATCCGTCGAGTTGGGCCAATTGTTGTTTGACCGTCCGTCACATTTGAGGAATCCGTCGAGTTGGAGCCAGTTGTTTGACTGGCAGTCACATTTTCGGTATCCGTCGAGTTGGAGCCAGCTGTATGACCGGCCGTCAAATTTTTAGAATCCATCAAGTTGGAGCCAGTTTTTTAACCGGCCGTCACATTATAAGAATCCGTCGAGTTTAGCCAGTTGTTTGACCGGCCGTCACATTTTGAGAATCCGTCGAGTTGGGCCAGTTTTTGTTTGACGGTCCGTCACATTTTTTGAATCCGTTGAGTTGGGCCAGTTGTTGTTTGACCGGCCGTCAGATTTTAGGTATCCGTCGAGTTGGAGCCAGTTGTTTGACCGGCCGTCACATTTTAAGAATCCGTCGAGTTGGAGCCAGTTGTTTGACCGGCCGTCACATTTTAAGAATCCGTCGAGTTGGGCCAGTTGTTGTTTGACCGGCCGTCACATTTGAGGAATCCTTCGAGTTGGAGCTAGTTGTTTGACCGGCCGTCACATTTTTAGAATCCGTCGAGTTGGGCCAGTTGTTGTTTGACCGGCCATCACATTTTAGGTATCCGTCGAGTTGGAGTCTGTTGTTTGACCGGCCGTCACATTTTTTGAATCCATCAAGTTGGAGCCAGTTGTTTAACCGGCCGTCACATTTTTTGAATCCGTCGAGTTTGGGCCGGTTGTTTGACCGGCTGTAACATTTTTTGAATCCGTCGAGTTAAAGCCAGTTGTTTAACCGGCCGTCACATTTTAAGAATCCGTCGAGTTGGGCCAGTTGTTGTTTGACCGGCCATCACATTTTAGGTATCCGTCGAGTTTGAGCCAGTTGTTTGACCGGCCGTCACATTTTCGGTATCCGTCGAGTTGGAGCCAGTTGTATGACCGGCCGTCACATTTTTGGAATCCGTCGAGTTTAAGCCAGTTGTTTGACCGGCCGTCACATTTAAAGAATCCGTCGAGTTGGGCCAGTTGTTGTTTGACCGGCCATCACATTTTAGGTATCCGTCTAGTTGGAGCCAGTTTTTTGACCGGCCGTCACATTATAAGAATCCGTCGAGTTGGGCCAGTTGTTGTTTGACCGGCCGTCAAATTTTTAGAATCCATCAAGTTCGAGCCAGTTGTTTAACCGGCTGTCACGATTTTTGAATCCGTCAAGTTGAAGCCAGTTGTTTGACTGGCCGTCAAATTTTTTGAATCGTCGAGTGACCGGCCGTCACATTTTAAGAATCCGTCGAGTTGGGCCAGTTGTTGTGTGACCGGCCATCACATTTTAGGTATCCGTCGAGTTGGAGCCAGTTGTTTGACCGGCCGTCACATTTTAAGAATCCGTCGAGTTGGGCCAGTTGTTGTTTGACCGGCCATCACATTTTAGGTATCCGTCGAGTTGGAGCCAGTTGTTTGACCGGCCGTCACATTTTAAGAATCCGTCGAGTTGTGCCAGTTGTTGTTTGACCGTCCGTCACATTTTTTGAATGCGTCGAGTTGGGCCAGTTGTTGTTTGACCGTCCGTCACATTTTTTGAATCCGTCGAGTTTAAGCCAGTTGTTTGACCGGCCGTCACATTTTCGGTATCCGTCGAGTTGGAGCCAGCTGTATGACCGGCCGTCAAATTTTTAGAATCCATCAAGTTGGAGCCAGTTTTTTAACCGGCCGTCACATTATAAGAATCCGTCGAGTTTAGCCAGTTGTTTGACCGGCCGTCACATCTTGAGAATCCGTCGAGTTGGGCCAGTTTTTGTTTGACGGTCCGTCACATTTTTTGAATCCGTTGAGTTGGGCCAGTTGTTGTTTGACCGGCTGTCAGATTTTAGGTATCCGTCGAGTTGGAGCCTGTTGTTTGACCGGCCGTCACATTTTAAGAATCCGTCGAGCTGGGCCAGTTGTTTTTTGAACGTCCGTCACATTTTTTGAATCCGTCGAGATCGTCCGTCCAGTTGTTATTTGACCGTCCGTCACATTTGAGGAATCCGTCGAGTTGGAGCCAGTTGTTTGACTGGCCGTCACATTTTCGGTATCCGTCGAGTTGGAGCCAGTTGTATGACCGGCCGTCAAATTTTTAGAATCCATCAAGTTGGAGCCAGTTGTTTAACCGGCCTTCACATTTTAAGAATCCGTCAAGTTAAGCCAGTTGTTCTTTGACCGGCCATCACATTTTAGGTATCCGTCGAGTTGGAGCCAGTTGTTTGACCGGCCGTCACATTTTAAGAATCCGTCGAGTTGGGCTAGTTGTTGTTTGACCGTCCGTCACATTTTTTGAATCCATCGTGCTGGGCCAGTTGTTGTTTGACCGGCCGTCACATTTGAGGAATCCGTCGAGTTGGAGCCAGTGGTTTGACCGGTCGTCACATTTTCGGTATCCGTCGAGTTGGAGCCAGATGTATGACCGGCCGTCAAATTTTTAGAATCCATCAAGTTGGAGCCAGTTGTTTAACCGGCCGTCACATTTTTTGAATCCGTCGAGTTTGGGCCAGTTGTTTGACCAGCCGTCACATTTTTTTAATCCGTCGAGTTTGGGCCAGTTGTTTGACCGGCCGTCACATTTTAAGAATCCGTCGAGTTGGGCCAGTTGTTGTTTGACCGGCAATCACATTTGAGGTATCCGTCGAGTTGGAGCCAGTTGTTTGACCGGCCGTCACATTTTAAGAATCCGTCGAGTTAAGCCAGGTGTTGTTTGACCGGCCATCAAATTTTAGGTATCCGTCGAGTTGGAGCGAGTTGTTTGACCGGCCGTCACATTTTAAGATTCCGTCGAATTGGGCCAGTTGTTGTTTGATCGTCCGTCACATTTGAGGAATCCGTCGAGTTGGAGCCAGTTGTTTGACTGGCAGTCACATTTTCGGTATCCGTCGAGTTGGAGCCAGTTGTATGACCGGCCGTCAAATTTTTAGAATCCATCAAGTTGGAGCCAGTTTTTTAACCGGCCGTCACATTATAAGAATCCGTCGAGTTAAGCCAGTTGTTTGACCGGCCGTCACATTTTGAGAATCCGTCGAGTTGGGCCAGTTTTTGTTTGACGGTCCGTCACATTTTTTGAATCCGTTGAGTTGGGCCAGTTGTTGTTTGACCGGCCGTCAGATTTTAGGTATCCGTCGAGTTGGAGCCAGTTGTTTGACCGGCCGTCACATTTTAAGAATCCGTCGAGTTGGGCCAGTTGTTGTTTGACCGGCCGTCACATTTGAGGAATCCTTCGAGTTGGAGCTAGTTGTTTGACCGGCCGTCACATTTTTAGAATCCGTCGAGTTGGGCCAGTTGTTGTTTGACCGGCCATCACATTTTAGGTATCCGTCGAGTTGGAGCCTGTTGTTTGACCGGCCGTCACATTTTTTGAATCCATCAAGTTGGAGCCAGTTGTTTAACCGGCCGTCACATTTTTTGAATCCGTCGAGTTTGGGCCGGTTGTTGTTTGACCGGCCATCACATTTTAGGTATCCGTCGAGTTTGAGCCAGTTGTTAGACCGGCTGTCACATTTTTTGAATCCGTCGAGTTTAAGCCAGTTGTTCGACCGGCCGTCACATTTTAAGAATCCGTCGAGTTGGGCCAGTTGTTGTGTGACCGTCCGTCACATTTTAAGAATCTGTCGAGTTAAGCCAGTTGTTGTTTGACCAGCCATCACATTTTAGGTATCCGTCGAGTTGGAGCCAGTTGTTTGACCGGCCGTCACCCTTTTTGAATCCGTCGAGTTGGGCCAATTGTTGTTTGACCGGCCATCACATTTTAGGTATCCGTCGAGTTGGAGCCTGTTGTTTGAAAGGCCGTCACATTTTAAGAATCCGTCGAGTTGGGCCAGTTGTTGTTTGAGCGTACGTCACATTTTTTGAATCCGTCGAGTTCGTCCGTCCAGTTGTTATTTGACCGGCCGTCACATTTGAGGTATCCGTCGAGTTGGAGCCAGTGTTTTGACCGGCCGTCACATTTCCGCTATCCGTCGAGTTGGAGCCAGTTGTTTGACCGGCCGTCAAATTTTTAGAATCCATCAAGTTGGAGCCCGTTGTTTAACCGGCCGTCACATTTATTGAATCCGTCGAGTTTGGGCCAGTTGTTAGACCGGCTGTCACATTTTTTGAATCCGTCGAGTTTAAGCCAGTTGTTCGACCGGCCGTCACATTTTAAGAATCCGTCGAGTTGGGCCAGATGTTGTGTGACCGTCCGTCACATTTTTTGAATCCGTCGAGTTGGGCCAGTTGTTGTTTGACCGGCCGTCACATTTGAGGAATCCGTCGAGTTGGAGCCAGTTGTTTGACCGGCCTTCACATTTTTAGAATCCGTCGAGTTGGGCCAGTTGTTGTTTGACTGGCCATCACATTTAAGGTATCCGTCGAGTTGGAGCCTGTTGTTTGACCGGCCGTCACATTTTAAGAATCCGTCGAGTTGGGCCAGTTGTTGTTTGAACGTCCGTCACATTTTTTGAATCCGTCGAGTTCGTCCGTCCAGTTGTTATTTGACCGTCCGTCACATTTGAGGAATCCGTCGAGTTGGAGCCAGTTGTTTGACCGGCCGTCACCCTTTTTGAATCCGTCGAGTTGGGCCAATTGTTGTTTGACCGGCCATCACATTTTAGGTATCCGTCGAGTTGGAGCCTGTTGTTTGAAAGGCCGTCACATTTTAAGAATCCGTCGAGTTGGGCCAGTTGTTGTTTGAGCGGCAATCACATTTGAGGTATCCGTCGAGTTGGAGCCAGTTGTTTGACCGGCCGTCACATTTTAAGAATCCGTCGAGATAAGCCAGGTGTTGTTTGACCGGCCATCAAATTTTAGGTATCCGTCGAGTTGGAGCGAGTTGTTTGACCGGCCGTCACATTTTAAGATTCCGTCGAATTGGGCCAGTTGTTGTTTGATCGTCCGTCACATTTGAGGAATCCGTCGAGTTGGAGCCAGTTGTTTGACTGGCAGTCACATTTTCGGTATCCGTCGAGTTGGAGCCAGTTGTATGACCGGCCGTCAAATTTTTAGAATCCATCAAGTTGGAGCCAGTTTTTTAACCGGCCGTCACATTATAAGAATCCGTCGAGTTAAGCCAGTTGTTTGACCGGCCGTCACATTTTGAGAATCCGTCGAGTTGGGCCAGTTTTTGTTTGACGGTCCGTCACATTTTTTGAATCCGTTGAGTTGGGCCAGTTGTTGTTTGACCGGCCGTCAGATTTTAGGTATCCGTCGAGTTGGAGCCAGTTGTTTGACCGGCCGTCACATTTTAAGAATCCGTCGAGTTGGGCCAGTTGTTGTTTGACCGGCCGTCACATTTGAGGAATCCTTCGAGTTGGAGCTAGTTGTTTGACCGGCCGTCACATTTTTAGAATCCGTCGAGTTGGGCCAGTTGTTGTTTGACCGGCCATCACATTTTAGGTATCCGTCGAGTTGGAGCCTGTTGTTTGACCGGCCGTCACATTTTTTGAATCCATCAAGTTGGAGCCAGTTGTTTAACCGGCCGTCACATTTTTTGAATCCGTCGAGTTTGGGCCGGTTGTTGTTTGACCGGCCATCACATTTTAGGTATCCGTCGAGTTTGAGCCAGTTGTTAGACCGGCTGTCACATTTTTTGAATCCGTCGAGTTTAAGCCAGTTGTTCGACCGGCCGTCACATTTTAAGAATCCGTCGAGTTGGGCCAGTTGTTGTGTGACCGTCCGTCACATTTTAAGAATCTGTCGAGTTAAGCCAGTTGTTGTTTGACCAGCCATCACATTTTAGGTATCCGTCGAGTTGGAGCCAGTTGTTTGACCGGCCGTCACCCTTTTTGAATCCGTCGAGTTGGGCCAATTGTTGTTTGACCGGCCATCACATTTTAGGTATCCGTCGAGTTGGAGCCTGTTGTTTGAAAGGCCGTCACATTTTAAGAATCCGTCGAGTTGGGCCAGTTGTTGTTTGAGCGTACGTCACATTTTTTGAATCCGTCGAGTTCGTCCGTCCAGTTGTTATTTGACCGGCCGTCACATTTGAGGTATCCGTCGAGTTGGAGCCAGTGTTTTGACCGGCCGTCACATTTCCGCTATCCGTCGAGTTGGAGCCAGTTGTTTGACCGGCCGTCAAATTTTTAGAATCCATCAAGTTGGAGCCCGTTGTTTAACCGGCCGTCACATTTATTGAATCCGTCGAGTTTGGGCCAGTTGTTAGACCGGCTGTCACATTTTTTGAATCCGTCGAGTTTAAGCCAGTTGTTCGACCGGCCGTCACATTTTAAGAATCCGTCGAGTTGGGCCAGATGTTGTGTGACCGTCCGTCACATTTTTTGAATCCGTCGAGTTGGGCCAGTTGTTGTTTGACCGGCCGTCACATTTGAGGAATCCGTCGAGTTGGAGCCAGTTGTTTGACCGGCCTTCACATTTTTAGAATCCGTCGAGTTGGGCCAGTTGTTGTTTGACTGGCCATCACATTTAAGGTATCCGTCGAGTTGGAGCCTGTTGTTTGACCGGCCGTCACATTTTAAGAATCCGTCGAGTTGGGCCAGTTGTTGTTTGAACGTCCGTCACATTTTTTGAATCCGTCGAGTTCGTCCGTCCAGTTGTTATTTGACCGTCCGTCACATTTGAGGAATCCGTCGAGTTGGAGCCAGTTGTTTGACCGGCCGTCACCCTTTTTGAATCCGTCGAGTTGGGCCAATTGTTGTTTGACCGGCCATCACATTTTAGGTATCCGTCGAGTTGGAGCCTGTTGTTTGAAAGGCCGTCACATTTTAAGAATCCGTCGAGTTGGGCCAGTTGTTGTTTGAGCGTACGTCACATTTTTTGAATCCGTCGAGTTCGTCCGTCCAGTTGTTATTTGACCGGCCGTAACATTTGAGGTATCCGTCGAGTTGGAGCCAGTGTTTTGACCGGCCGTCACATTTCCGCTATCCGTCGAGTTGGAGCCAGTTGTTTGACCGGCCGTCAAATTTTTAGAATCCATCAAGTTGGAGCCCGTTGTTTAACCGGCCGTCACATTTATTGAATCCGTCGAGTTTGGGCCAGTTGTTAGACCGGCTGTCACATTTTTTGAATCCGTCGAGTTTAAGCCAGTTGTTCGACCGGCCGTCACATTTTAAGAATCCGTCGAGTTGGGCCAGATGTTGTGTGACCGTCCGTCACATTTTTTGAATCCGTCGAGTTGGGCCAGTTGTTGTTTGACCGGCCGTCACATTTGAGGAATCCGTCGAGTTGGAGCCAGTTGTTTGACCGGCCTTCACATTTTTAGAATCCGTCGAGTTGGGCCAGTTGTTGTTTGACTGGCCATCACATTTAAGGTATCCGTCGAGTTGGAGCCTGTTGTTTGACCGGCCGTCACATTTTAAGAATCCGTCGAGCTGGGCCAGTTGTTTTTTGAACGTCCGTCACATTTTTTGAATCCGTCGAGATCGTCCGTCCAGTTGTTATTTGACCGTCCGTCACATTTGAGGAATCCGTCGAGTTGGAGCCAGTTGTTTGACTGGCCGTCACATTTTCGGTATCCGTCGAGTTGGAGCCAGTTGTATGACCGGCCGTCAAATTTTTAGAATCCATCAAGTTGGAGCCAGTTGTTTAACCGGCCTTCACATTTTAAGAATCCGTCAAGTTAAGCCAGTTGTTCTTTGACCGGCCATCACATTTTAGGTATCCGTCGAGTTGGAGCCAGTTGTTTGACCGGCCGTCACATTTTAAGAATCCGTCGAGTTGGGCTAGTTGTTGTTTGACCGTCCGTCACATTTTTTGAATCCATCGTGCTGGGCCAGTTGTTGTTTGACCGGCCGTCACATTTGAGGAATCCGTCGAGTTGGAGCCAGTGGTTTGACCGGTCGTCACATTTTTTTAATCCGTCGAGTTTGGGCCAGTTGTTTGACCGGCCGTCACATTTTAAGAATCCGTCGAGTTGGGCCAGTTGTTGTTTGACCGGCAATCACATTTGAGGTATCCGTCGAGTTGGAGCCAGTTGTTTGACCGGCCGTCACATTTTAAGAATCCGTCGAGTTAAGCCAGGTGTTGTATGACCGGCCGTCAAATTTTTAGAATCCATCAAGTTGGAGCCAGTTGTTTAACCGGCCGTCACATTTTTTGAATCCGTCGAGTTTGGGCCAGTTGTTTGACCAGCCGTCACATTTTTTTAATCCGTCGAGTTTGGGCCAGTTGTTTGACCGGCCGTCACATTTTAAGAATCCGTCGAGTTGGGCCAGTTGTTGTTTGACCGGCAATCACATTTGAGGTATCCGTCGAGTTGGAGCCAGTTGTTTGACCGGCCGTCACATTTTAAGAATCCGTCGAGTTAAGCCAGGTGTTGTTTGACCGGCCATCAAATTTTAGGTATCCGTCGAGTTGGAGCGAGTTGTTTGACCGGCCGTCACATTTTAAGATTCCGTCGAATTGGGCCAGTTGTTGTTTGATCGTCCGTCACATTTGAGGAATCCGTCGAGTTGGAGCCAGTTGTTTGACTGGCAGTCACATTTTCGGTATCCGTCGAGTTGGAGCCAGTTGTATGACCGGCCGTCAAATTTTTAGAATCCATCAAGTTGGAGCCAGTTTTTTAACCGGCCGTCACATTATAAGAATCCGTCGAGTTATGCCAGTTGTTTGACCGGCCGTCACATTTTGAGAATCCGTCGAGTTGGGCCAGTTTTTGTTTGACGGTCCGTCACATTTTTTGAATCCGTTGAGTTGGGCCAGTTGTTGTTTGACCGGCCGTCAGATTTTAGGTATCCGTCGAGTTGGAGCCAGTTGTTTGACCGGCCGTCACATTTTAAGAATCCGTCGAGTTGGGCCAGTTGTTGTTTGACCGGCCGTCACATTTGAGGAATCCTTCGAGTTGGAGCTAGTTGTTTGACCGGCCGTCACATTTTTAGAATCCGTCGAGTTGGGCCAGTTGTTGTTTGACCGGCCATCACATTTTAGGTATCCGTCGAGTTGGAGCCTGTTGTTTGACCGGCCGTCACATTTTTAGAATCCATCAAGTTGGAGCCAGTTGTTTAACCGGCCGTCACATTTTTTGAATCCGTCGAGTTTGGGCCGGTTGTTTGACCGGCTGTCACATTTTTTGAATCCGTCGAGTAAAAGCCAGTTGTTTAACCGGCCGTCACATTTTAAGAATCCGTCGAGTTGGGCCAGTTGTTGTTTGACCGGCCATCACATTTTAGGTATCCGTCGAGTTTGAGCCAGTTGTTAGACCGGCTGTCACATTTTTTGAATCCGTCGAGTTTAAGCCAGTTGTTCGACCGGCCGTCACATTTTAAGAATCCGTCGAGTTGGGCCAGTTGTTGTGTGACCGTCCGTCACATTTTAAGAATCCGTCGAGTTAAGCCAGTTGTTGTTTGACCAGCCATCACATTTTAGGTATCCGTCGAGTTGGAGCCAGTTGTTTGACCGGCCGTCACCCTATTTGAATCCGTCGAGTTGGGCCAATTGTTGTTTGACCGGCCATCACATTTTAGGTATCCGTCGAGTTGGAGCCTGTTGTTTGAAAGGCCGTCACATTTTAAGAATCCGTCGAGTTGGGCCAGTTGTTGTTTGAGCGTACGTCACATTTTTTGAATCCGTCGAGTTCGTCCGTCCAGTTGTTATTTGACCGGCCGTCACATTTGAGGTATCCGTCGAGTTGGAGCCAGTGTTTTGACCGGCCGTCACATTTCCGCTATCCGTCGAGTTGGAGCCAGTTGTTTGACCGGCCGTCAAATTTTTAGAATCCATCAAGTTGGAGCCCGTTGTTTAACCGGCCGTCACATTTATTGAATCCGTCGAGTTTGGGCCAGTTGTTAGACCGGCTGTCACATTTTTTGAATCCGTCGAGTTTAAGCCAGTTGTTCGACCGGCCGTCACATTTTAAGAATCCGTCGAGTTGGGCCAGATGTTGTGTGACCGTCCGTCACATTTTTTGAATCCGTCGAGTTGGGCCAGTTGTTGTTTGACCGGCCGTCACATTTGAGGAATCCGTCGAGTTGGAGCCAGTTGTTTGACCGGCCTTCACATTTTTAGAATCCGTCGAGTTGGGCCAGTTGTTGTTTGACTGGCCATCACATTTAAGTTATCCGTCGAGTTGGAGCCTGTTGTTTGACCGGCCGTCACATTTTAAGAATCCGTCGAGTTGGGCCAGTTGTTGTTTGAACGTCCGTCACATTTTTTGAATCCGTCGAGTTCGTCCGTCCAGTTGTTATTTGACCGTCCGTCACATTTGAGGAATCCGTCGAGTTGGAGCCAGTTGTTTGACTGGCCGTCAAATTTTCGGTATCCGTCGAGTTGGAGCCAGTTGTATGACCGGCCGTCAAATTTTTAGAATCCGTCGAGTTGGGCTAGTTGTTGTTTGACCGTCCGTCACATTTTTTGAATCCGTCGTGCTGGGCCAGTTGTTGTTTGACCGGCCGTCACATTTGAGGAATCCGTCGAGTTGGAGCCAGTGGTTTGACCGGCCGTCACATTTTCGGTATCCGTCGAGTTGGAGCCAGATGTATGACCGGCCGTCAAATTTTTAGAATCCATCAAGTTGGAGCCAGTTTTTTAACCGGCCGTCACATTATAAGAATCCGTCGAGTTTAGCCAGTTGTTTGACCGGCCGTCACATTTTGAGAATCCGTCGAGTTGGGCCAGTTTTTGTTTGACGGTCCGTCACATTTTTTGAATCCGTTGAGTTGGGCCAGTTGTTGTTTGACCGGCCGTCAGATTTTAGGTATCCGTCGAGTTGGAGCCTGTTGTTTGACCGGCCGTCACATTTTAAGAATCCGTCGAGCTGGGCCAGTTGTTGTTTGAACGTCCGTCACATTTTTTGAATCCGTCGAGTTCGTCCGTCCAGTTGTTATTTGACCGTCCGTCACATTTGAGGAATCCGTCGAGTTGGAGCCAGTTGTTTGACTGGCCGTCACATTTTCGGTATCCGTCGAGTTGGAGCCAGTTGTATGACCGGCCGTCAAATTTTTAGAATCCATCAAGTTGGAGCTAGTTGTTTAACCGGCCTTCACATTTTAAGAATCCGTCAAGTTAAGCCAGTTGTTCTTTGACCGGCCATCACCTTTTAGGTATCCGTCGAGTTGGAGCCAGTTGTTTGACCGGCCGTCACATTTTAAGAATCCGTCGAGTTGGGCTAGTTGTTGTTTGACCGTCCGTCACATTTTTTGAATCCATCGTGCTGGGCCAGTTGTTGTTTGACCGGCCGTCACATTTGAGGAATCCGTCGAGTTGGAGCCAGTGGTTTGACCGGCCGTCACATTTTCGGTATCCGTCGAGTTGGAGCCAGATGTATGACCGGCCGTCAAATTTTTAGAATCCATCAAGTTGGAGCCAGTTGTTTAACCGGCCGTCACATTTTTTGAATCCGTCGAGTTTGGGCCAGTTGTTTGACCAGCCTTCACATTTTTTTAATCCGTCGAGTTTGGGCCAGTTGTTGTTTGACCGGCCATCACATTTTAGGTATCCGTCGAGTTGGAGCCTGTTGTTCGAAAGGCCGTCACATTTTAAGAATCCGTCGAGTTGGGCCAGTTGTTGTTTGAGCGTCCGTCACATTTTTTTAATCCGTCGAGTTCGTCCGTCCAGTTGCTATTTGACCAGCCGTCACATTTACGGTATCCGTCGAGTTGGAGCCAGTTGTTTGACCAGCCGTCAAATTTTTAGAATCCATCAAGTTGGAGCCAGTTGTTTAACCGGCCGTCACATTTTTTGAATCCGTCGAGTTTGGGCCGGTTGTTTGACCGGCTGTCACATTTTTTGAATCCGTCGAGTTAAAGCCAGTTGTTTTACCGGCCGTCACATTTTAAGAATCCGTCGAGTTGGGCCAGTTGTTGTTTGACCGGCCATCACATTTTAGGTATCCGTCGAGTTTGAGCCAGTTGTTTGACCGGCCGTCACATTTTAAGAATCCGTCGAGTTAAGCCAGTTGTTGTTTGACCGGCCATCACATTTTAGGTATCCGTCGAGTTGAAGCCAGTTGTTTGACCGGCCGTCACATTTTAAGAATCCGTCGAGTTGGGCCAGTTGTTGTTTGACCGGCCATCACATTTTAGGTATCCGTCGAGTTGGAGCCAGTTGTTTGACCGGCCGTCACATTTTCGGTATCCGTCGAGTTGGAGCCAGTTGTATGACCGGCCGTCAAATTTTTAGAATCCATCAAGTTGGAGCCAGTTGTTTAACCGGCCTTCACATTTTAAGAATCCGTCAAGTTAAGCCAGTTGTTCTTTGACCGGCCATCACATTTTAGGTATCCGTCGAGTTGGAGCCAGTTGTTTGACCGACGTCACATTTAAAGAATCCGTCGAGTTGGGCTAGTTGTTGTTTGACCGTCCGTCACATTTTTTGAATCCGTCGTGCTGGGCCAGTTGTTGTTTGACCGGCTGTCACATTTGAGGAATCCGTCGAGTTGGAGCCAGTGGTTTGACCGGCCGTCACATTTTCGGTATCCGTCGAGTTGGAGCCAAATGTATGACCGGCCGTCAAATTTTTAGAATCCATCAAGTTGGAGCCAGTTTTTTAACCGGCCGTCACATTATAAGAATCCGTCGAGTTAAGCCAGTTGTTTGACCGGCCGTCACATTTTGAGAATCCGTCGAGTTGGGCCAGTTGTTGTTTGACCGTCCGTCACATTTTTTGAATCCGTCGTGCTGGGCCAGTTGTTGTTTGACCGGCCGTCACATTTGAGGAATCCGTCGAGTTGGAGCCAGTGGTTTGAACGGCCGTCACATTTTCGGTATCCGTCGAGTTGGAGCCAAATGTATGACCGGCCGTCAAATTTTTAGAATCCATCAAGTTGGAGCCAGTTTTTTAACCGGCCGTCACATTATAAGAATCCGTCGAGTTAAGCCAGTTGTTTGACCGGCCGTCACATTTTGAGAGTCCGTCGAGTTGGGCCAGTTTTTGTTTGACGGTCCGTCACATTTTTTGAATCCGTTGAGTTGGGCCAGTTGTTGTTTGACCGGCCGTCAGATTTTAGGTATCCGTCGAGTTGGAGCCAGTTGTTTGACCGGCCGTCACATTTTAAGAATCCGTCGAGTTGGGCCAGTTGTTGTTTGACCGGCCGTCACATTTGAGGAATCCTTCGAGTTGGAGCTAGTTGTTTGACCGGCCGTCACATTTTTAGAATCCGTCGAGTTGGGCCAGTTGTTGTTTGACCGGCCATCACATTTTAGGTATCCGTCGAGTTGGAGCCTGTTGTTTGACCGGCCGTCACATTTTTAGAATCCATCAAGTTGGAGCAAGTTGTTTAACCGGCCGTCACATTTTTTGAATCCGTCGAGTTTGGGCCGGTTGTTTGACCGGCTGTCACATTTTTTGAATCCGTCGAGTTAAAGCCAGTTGTTTAACCGGCCGTCACATTTTAAGAATCCGTCGAGTTTGGGCCGGTTGTTTGACCTGCTGTCACATTTTTTGAATCCGTCGAGTTAAAGCCAGTTGTTTTACCGGCCGTCACATTTTAAGAATCCGTCGAGTTGGGCCAGTTGTTGTTTGACCGGCCATCACAATTTAGGTATCCGTCGAGTTTGAGCCAGGTGTTTGACCGGCCGTCACATTTTAAGAATCCGTCGAGTTAAGCAAGTTGTTGTTTGACCGGCCATCACATTTCAGGTATCCGTCGAGTTGAAGCCAGTTGTTTGACCGGCCGTCACATTTTAAGAATCCGTCGAGTTGGGCCAGTTGTTGTTTGACCGTCCGTCACATTTTTTGAATCCGTCGAGTTGGGCCAGTTGTTGTTTGACCGGCCGTCACATTTGAGGAATCCGTCGAGTTGGAGCCAGTTGTTTGACCGGCCGTCACATTTTTAGAATCCGTCGAGTTGGGCCAGTTGTTGTTTGACCGGCCATCACATTTTAGGTATCCGTCGAGTTGGAGTCTGTTGTTTGACCGGCCGTCACAATTTTAGAATCCATCAAGTTGGAGCCAGTTGTTTAACCGGCCGTCACATTTTTTGAATCTGTCGAGTTTGGGCCGGTTGTTTGACCGGCTGTCACATTTTTTGAATCCGTCGAGTTAAAGCCAGTTGTTTAACCGGCCGTCACATTTTAAGAATCCGTCGAGTTAAGCCAGTTGTTTGACCGGCCGTCACATTTTGAGAATCCGTCGAGTTGGGCCAGTTTTTGTTTGACGGTCCGTCACATTTTTTGAATCCGTTGAGTTGGGCCAGTTGTTGTTTGACCGGCCGTCAGATTTTAGGTATCCGTCGAGTTGGAGCCAGTTGTTTGACCGGCCGTCACATTTTAAGAATCCGTCGAGTTGGGCCAGTTGTTGTTTGACCGGCCGTCACATTTGAGGAATCCTTCGAGTTGGAGCTAGTTGTTTGACCGGCCGTCACATTTTTAGAATCCGTCGAGTTGGGCCAGTTGTTGTTTGACCGGCCATCACATTTTAGGTATCCTTCGAGTTGGAGTCTGTTGTTTGACCGGCCGTCACATTTTTAGAATCCATCAAGTTGGAGCCAGTTGTTTAACCGGCCGTCACATTTTTTGAATCCGTCGAGTTTGGGCCGGTTGTTTGACCGGCTGTCACATTTTTTGAATCCGTCGAGTTAAAGCCAGTTGTTTAACCGGCCGTCACATTTTAAGAATCCGTCGAGTTGGGCCAGTTGTTGTTTGACCGGCCATCACATTTTAGGTATCCGTCGAGTTTGAGCCAGTTGTTTGACCGGCCGTCACATTTTCGGTATCCGTCGAGTTGGAGCCAGTTGTATGACCGGCCGTCACATTTTTGGAATCCGTCGAGTTTAAGCCAGTTGTTTGACCGGCCGTCACATTTAAAGAATCCGTCGAGTTGGGCCAGTTGTTGTTTGACCGGCCATCACATTTTAGGTATCCGTCTAGTTGGAGCCAGTTTTTTGACCGGCCGTCACATTATAAGAATCCGTCGAGTTGGGCCAGTTGTTGTTTGACCGGCCGTCAAATTTTTAGAATCCATCAAGTTCGAGCCAGTTGTTTAACCGGCTGTCACGATTTTTGAATCCGTCAAGTTGAAGCCAGTTGTTTGACTGGCCGTCAAATTTTTTGAATCGTCGAGTGACCGGCCGTCACATTTTAAGAATCCGTCGAGTTGGGCCAGTTGTTGTGTGACCGGCCATCACATTTTAGGTATCCGTCGAGTTGGAGCCAGTTGTTTGACCGGCCTTCACATTTTTAGAATCCGTCGAGTTGGGCCAGTTGTTGTTTGACTGGCCATCACATTTAAGGTATCCGTCGAGTTGGAGCCTGTTGTTTGACCGGCCGTCACATTTTAAGAATCCGTCGAGCTGGGCCAGTTGTTTTTTGAACGTCCGTCACATTTTTTGAATCCGTCGAGATCGTCCGTCCAGTTGTTATTTGACCGTCCGTCACATTTGAGGAATCCGTCGAGTTGGAGCCAGTTGTTTGACTGGCCGTCACATTTTCGGTATCCGTCGAGTTGGAGCCAGTTGTATGACCGGCCGTCAAATTTTTAGAATCCATCAAGTTGGAGCCAGTTGTTTAACCGGCCTTCACATTTTAAGAATCCGTCAAGTTAAGCCAGTTGTTCTTTGACCGGCCATCACATTTTAGGTATCCGTCGAGTTGGAGCCAGTTGTTTGACCGGCCGTCACATTTTAAGAATCCGTCGAGTTGGGCTAGTTGTTGTTTGACCGTCCGTCACATTTTTTGAATCCATCGTGCTGGGCCAGTTGTTGTTTGACCGGCCGTCACATTTGAGGAATCCGTCGAGTTGGAGCCAGTGGTTTGACCGGTCGTCACATTTTTTTAATCCGTCGAGTTTGGGCCAGTTGTTTGACCGGCCGTCACATTTTAAGAATCCGTCGAGTTGGGCCAGTTGTTGTTTGACCGGCAATCACATTTGAGGTATCCGTCGAGTTGGAGCCAGTTGTTTGACCGGCCGTCACATTTTAAGAATCCGTCGAGTTAAGCCAGGTGTTGTATGACCGGCCGTCAAATTTTTAGAATCCATCAAGTTGGAGCCAGTTGTTTAACCGGCCGTCACATTTTTTGAATCCGTCGAGTTTGGGCCAGTTGTTTGACCAGCCGTCACATTTTTTTAATCCGTCGAGTTTGGGCCAGTTGTTTGACCGGCCGTCACATTTTAAGAATCCGTCGAGTTGGGCCAGTTGTTGTTTGACCGGCAATCACATTTGAGGTATCCGTCGAGTTGGAGCCAGTTGTTTGACCGGCCGTCACATTTTAAGAATCCGTCGAGTTAAGCCAGGTGTTGTTTGACCGGCCATCAAATTTTAGGTATCCGTCGAGTTGGAGCGAGTTGTTTGACCGGCCGTCACATTTTAAGATTCCGTCGAATTGGGCCAGTTGTTGTTTGATCGTCCGTCACATTTGAGGAATCCGTCGAGTTGGAGCCAGTTGTTTGACTGGCAGTCACATTTTCGGTATCCGTCGAGTTGGAGCCAGTTGTATGACCGGCCGTCAAATTTTTAGAATCCATCAAGTTGGAGCCAGTTTTTTAACCGGCCGTCACATTATAAGAATCCGTCGAGTTATGCCAGTTGTTTGACCGGCCGTCACATTTTGAGAATCCGTCGAGTTGGGCCAGTTTTTGTTTGACGGTCCGTCACATTTTTTGAATCCGTTGAGTTGGGCCAGTTGTTGTTTGACCGGCCGTCAGATTTTAGGTATCCGTCGAGTTGGAGCCAGTTGTTTGACCGGCCGTCACATTTTAAGAATCCGTCGAGTTGGGCCAGTTGTTGTTTGACCGGCCGTCACATTTGAGGAATCCTTCGAGTTGGAGCTAGTTGTTTGACCGGCCGTCACATTTTTAGAATCCGTCGAGTTGGGCCAGTTGTTGTTTGACCGGCCATCACATTTTAGGTATCCGTCGAGTTGGAGCCTGTTGTTTGACCGGCCGTCACATTTTTAGAATCCATCAAGTTGGAGCCAGTTGTTTAACCGGCCGTCACATTTTTTGAATCCGTCGAGTTTGGGCCGGTTGTTTGACCGGCTGTCACATTTTTTGAATCCGTCGAGTAAAAGCCAGTTGTTTAACCGGCCGTCACATTTTAAGAATCCGTCGAGTTGGGCCAGTTGTTGTTTGACCGGCCATCACATTTTAGGTATCCGTCGAGTTTGAGCCAGTTGTTAGACCGGCTGTCACATTTTTTGAATCCGTCGAGTTTAAGCCAGTTGTTCGACCGGCCGTCACATTTTAAGAATCCGTCGAGTTGGGCCAGTTGTTGTGTGACCGTCCGTCACATTTTAAGAATCCGTCGAGTTAAGCCAGTTGTTGTTTGACCAGCCATCACATTTTAGGTATCCGTCGAGTTGGAGCCAGTTGTTTGACCGGCCGTCACCCTATTTGAATCCGTCGAGTTGGGCCAATTGTTGTTTGACCGGCCATCACATTTTAGGTATCCGTCGAGTTGGAGCCTGTTGTTTGAAAGGCCGTCACATTTTAAGAATCCGTCGAGTTGGGCCAGTTGTTGTTTGAGCGTACGTCACATTTTTTGAATCCGTCGAGTTCGTCCGTCCAGTTGTTATTTGACCGGCCGTCACATTTGAGGTATCCGTCGAGTTGGAGCCAGTGTTTTGACCGGCCGTCACATTTCCGCTATCCGTCGAGTTGGAGCCAGTTGTTTGACCGGCCGTCAAATTTTTAGAATCCATCAAGTTGGAGCCCGTTGTTTAACCGGCCGTCACATTTATTGAATCCGTCGAGTTTGGGCCAGTTGTTAGACCGGCTGTCACATTTTTTGAATCCGTCGAGTTTAAGCCAGTTGTTCGACCGGCCGTCACATTTTAAGAATCCGTCGAGTTGGGCCAGATGTTGTGTGACCGTCCGTCACATTTTTTGAATCCGTCGAGTTGGGCCAGTTGTTGTTTGACCGGCCGTCACATTTGAGGAATCCGTCGAGTTGGAGCCAGTTGTTTGACCGGCCTTCACATTTTTAGAATCCGTCGAGTTGGGCCAGTTGTTGTTTGACTGGCCATCACATTTAAGTTATCCGTCGAGTTGGAGCCTGTTGTTTGACCGGCCGTCACATTTTAAGAATCCGTCGAGTTGGGCCAGTTGTTGTTTGAACGTCCGTCACATTTTTTGAATCCGTCGAGTTCGTCCGTCCAGTTGTTATTTGACCGTCCGTCACATTTGAGGAATCCGTCGAGTTGGAGCCAGTTGTTTGACTGGCCGTCAAATTTTCGGTATCCGTCGAGTTGGAGCCAGTTGTATGACCGGCCGTCAAATTTTTAGAATCCGTCGAGTTGGGCTAGTTGTTGTTTGACCGTCCGTCACATTTTTTGAATCCGTCGTGCTGGGCCAGTTGTTGTTTGACCGGCCGTCACATTTGAGGAATCCGTCGAGTTGGAGCCAGTGGTTTGACCGGCCGTCACATTTTCGGTATCCGTCGAGTTGGAGCCAGATGTATGACCGGCCGTCAAATTTTTAGAATCCATCAAGTTGGAGCCAGTTTTTTAACCGGCCGTCACATTATAAGAATCCGTCGAGTTTAGCCAGTTGTTTGACCGGCCGTCACATTTTGAGAATCCGTCGAGTTGGGCCAGTTTTTGTTTGACGGTCCGTCACATTTTTTGAATCCGTTGAGTTGGGCCAGTTGTTGTTTGACCGGCCGTCAGATTTTAGGTATCCGTCGAGTTGGAGCCTGTTGTTTGACCGGCCGTCACATTTTAAGAATCCGTCGAGCTGGGCCAGTTGTTGTTTGAACGTCCGTCACATTTTTTGAATCCGTCGAGTTCGTCCGTCCAGTTGTTATTTGACCGTCCGTCACATTTGAGGAATCCGTCGAGTTGGAGCCAGTTGTTTGACTGGCCGTCACATTTTCGGTATCCGTCGAGTTGGAGCCAGTTGTATGACCGGCCGTCAAATTTTTAGAATCCATCAAGTTGGAGCTAGTTGTTTAACCGGCCTTCACATTTTAAGAATCCGTCAAGTTAAGCCAGTTGTTCTTTGACCGGCCATCACCTTTTAGGTATCCGTCGAGTTGGAGCCAGTTGTTTGACCGGCCGTCACATTTTAAGAATCCGTCGAGTTGGGCTAGTTGTTGTTTGACCGTCCGTCACATTTTTTGAATCCATCGTGCTGGGCCAGTTGTTGTTTGACCGGCCGTCACATTTGAGGAATCCGTCGAGTTGGAGCCAGTGGTTTGACCGGCCGTCACATTTTCGGTATCCGTCGAGTTGGAGCCAGATGTATGACCGGCCGTCAAATTTTTAGAATCCATCAAGTTGGAGCCAGTTGTTTAACCGGCCGTCACATTTTTTGAATCCGTCGAGTTTGGGCCAGTTGTTTGACCAGCCTTCACATTTTTTTAATCCGTCGAGTTTGGGCCAGTTGTTGTTTGACCGGCCATCACATTTTAGGTATCCGTCGAGTTGGAGCCTGTTGTTCGAAAGGCCGTCACATTTTAAGAATCCGTCGAGTTGGGCCAGTTGTTGTTTGAGCGTCCGTCACATTTTTTTAATCCGTCGAGTTCGTCCGTCCAGTTGCTATTTGACCAGCCGTCACATTTACGGTATCCGTCGAGTTGGAGCCAGTTGTTTGACCAGCCGTCAAATTTTTAGAATCCATCAAGTTGGAGCCAGTTGTTTAACCGGCCGTCACATTTTTTGAATCCGTCGAGTTTGGGCCGGTTGTTTGACCGGCTGTCACATTTTTTGAATCCGTCGAGTTAAAGCCAGTTGTTTTACCGGCCGTCACATTTTAAGAATCCGTCGAGTTGGGCCAGTTGTTGTTTGACCGGCCATCACATTTTAGGTATCCGTCGAGTTTGAGCCAGTTGTTTGACCGGCCGTCACATTTTAAGAATCCGTCGAGTTAAGCCAGTTGTTGTTTGACCGGCCATCACATTTTAGGTATCCGTCGAGTTGAAGCCAGTTGTTTGACCGGCCGTCACATTTTAAGAATCCGTCGAGTTGGGCCAGTTGTTGTTTGACCGGCCATCACATTTTAGGTATCCGTCGAGTTGGAGCCAGTTGTTTGACCGGCCGTCACATTTTCGGTATCCGTCGAGTTGGAGCCAGTTGTATGACCGGCCGTCAAATTTTTAGAATCCATCAAGTTGGAGCCAGTTGTTTAACCGGCCTTCACATTTTAAGAATCCGTCAAGTTAAGCCAGTTGTTCTTTGACCGGCCATCACATTTTAGGTATCCGTCGAGTTGGAGCCAGTTGTTTGACCGACGTCACATTTAAAGAATCCGTCGAGTTGGGCTAGTTGTTGTTTGACCGTCCGTCACATTTTTTGAATCCGTCGTGCTGGGCCAGTTGTTGTTTGACCGGCTGTCACATTTGAGGAATCCGTCGAGTTGGAGCCAGTGGTTTGACCGGCCGTCACATTTTCGGTATCCGTCGAGTTGGAGCCAAATGTATGACCGGCCGTCAAATTTTTAGAATCCATCAAGTTGGAGCCAGTTTTTTAACCGGCCGTCACATTATAAGAATCCGTCGAGTTAAGCCAGTTGTTTGACCGGCCGTCACATTTTGAGAATCCGTCGAGTTGGGCCAGTTGTTGTTTGACCGTCCGTCACATTTTTTGAATCCGTCGTGCTGGGCCAGTTGTTGTTTGACCGGCCGTCACATTTGAGGAATCCGTCGAGTTGGAGCCAGTGGTTTGAACGGCCGTCACATTTTCGGTATCCGTCGAGTTGGAGCCAAATGTATGACCGGCCGTCAAATTTTTAGAATCCATCAAGTTGGAGCCAGTTTTTTAACCGGCCGTCACATTATAAGAATCCGTCGAGTTAAGCCAGTTGTTTGACCGGCCGTCACATTTTGAGAGTCCGTCGAGTTGGGCCAGTTTTTGTTTGACGGTCCGTCACATTTTTTGAATCCGTTGAGTTGGGCCAGTTGTTGTTTGACCGGCCGTCAGATTTTAGGTATCCGTCGAGTTGGAGCCAGTTGTTTGACCGGCCGTCACATTTTAAGAATCCGTCGAGTTGGGCCAGTTGTTGTTTGACCGGCCGTCACATTTGAGGAATCCTTCGAGTTGGAGCTAGTTGTTTGACCGGCCGTCACATTTTTAGAATCCGTCGAGTTGGGCCAGTTGTTGTTTGACCGGCCATCACATTTTAGGTATCCGTCGAGTTGGAGCCTGTTGTTTGACCGGCCGTCACATTTTTAGAATCCATCAAGTTGGAGCAAGTTGTTTAACCGGCCGTCACATTTTTTGAATCCGTCGAGTTTGGGCCGGTTGTTTGACCGGCTGTCACATTTTTTGAATCCGTCGAGTTAAAGCCAGTTGTTTAACCGGCCGTCACATTTTAAGAATCCGTCGAGTTTGGGCCGGTTGTTTGACCTGCTGTCACATTTTTTGAATCCGTCGAGTTAAAGCCAGTTGTTTTACCGGCCGTCACATTTTAAGAATCCGTCGAGTTGGGCCAGTTGTTGTTTGACCGGCCATCACAATTTAGGTATCCGTCGAGTTTGAGCCAGGTGTTTGACCGGCCGTCACATTTTAAGAATCCGTCGAGTTAAGCAAGTTGTTGTTTGACCGGCCATCACATTTCAGGTATCCGTCGAGTTGAAGCCAGTTGTTTGACCGGCCGTCACATTTTAAGAATCCGTCGAGTTGGGCCAGTTGTTGTTTGACCGTCCGTCACATTTTTTGAATCCGTCGAGTTGGGCCAGTTGTTGTTTGACCGGCCGTCACATTTGAGGAATCCGTCGAGTTGGAGCCAGTTGTTTGACCGGCCGTCACATTTTTAGAATCCGTCGAGTTGGGCCAGTTGTTGTTTGACCGGCCATCACATTTTAGGTATCCGTCGAGTTGGAGTCTGTTGTTTGACCGGCCGTCACAATTTTAGAATCCATCAAGTTGGAGCCAGTTGTTTAACCGGCCGTCACATTTTTTGAATCTGTCGAGTTTGGGCCGGTTGTTTGACCGGCTGTCACATTTTTTGAATCCGTCGAGTTAAAGCCAGTTGTTTAACCGGCCGTCACATTTTAAGAATCCGTCGAGTTAAGCCAGTTGTTTGACCGGCCGTCACATTTTGAGAATCCGTCGAGTTGGGCCAGTTTTTGTTTGACGGTCCGTCACATTTTTTGAATCCGTTGAGTTGGGCCAGTTGTTGTTTGACCGGCCGTCAGATTTTAGGTATCCGTCGAGTTGGAGCCAGTTGTTTGACCGGCCGTCACATTTTAAGAATCCGTCGAGTTGGGCCAGTTGTTGTTTGACCGGCCGTCACATTTGAGGAATCCTTCGAGTTGGAGCTAGTTGTTTGACCGGCCGTCACATTTTTAGAATCCGTCGAGTTGGGCCAGTTGTTGTTTGACCGGCCATCACATTTTAGGTATCCTTCGAGTTGGAGTCTGTTGTTTGACCGGCCGTCACATTTTTAGAATCCATCAAGTTGGAGCCAGTTGTTTAACCGGCCGTCACATTTTTTGAATCCGTCGAGTTTGGGCCGGTTGTTTGACCGGCTGTCACATTTTTTGAATCCGTCGAGTTAAAGCCAGTTGTTTAACCGGCCGTCACATTTTAAGAATCCGTCGAGTTGGGCCAGTTGTTGTTTGACCGGCCATCACATTTTAGGTATCCGTCGAGTTTGAGCCAGTTGTTTGACCGGCCGTCACATTTTCGGTATCCGTCGAGTTGGAGCCAGTTGTATGACCGGCCGTCACATTTTTGGAATCCGTCGAGTTTAAGCCAGTTGTTTGACCGGCCGTCACATTTAAAGAATCCGTCGAGTTGGGCCAGTTGTTGTTTGACCGGCCATCACATTTTAGGTATCCGTCTAGTTGGAGCCAGTTTTTTGACCGGCCGTCACATTATAAGAATCCGTCGAGTTGGGCCAGTTGTTGTTTGACCGGCCGTCAAATTTTTAGAATCCATCAAGTTCGAGCCAGTTGTTTAACCGGCTGTCACGATTTTTGAATCCGTCAAGTTGAAGCCAGTTGTTTGACTGGCCGTCAAATTTTTTGAATCGTCGAGTGACCGGCCGTCACATTTTAAGAATCCGTCGAGTTGGGCCAGTTGTTGTGTGACCGGCCATCACATTTTAGGTATCCGTCGAGTTGGAGCCAGTTGTTTGACCGGCCGTCACATTTTAAGAATCCGTCGAGTTGGGCCAGTTGTTGTTTGACCGGCCATCACATTTTAGGTATCCGTCGAGTTGGAGCCAGTTGTTTGACCGGCCGTCACATTTTAAGAATCCGTCGAGTTGTGCCAGTTGTTGTTTGACCGTCCGTCACATTTTTTGAATCCGTCGAGTTGGGCCAGTTGTTGTTTGACCGTCCGTCACATTTTTTTTAATCCGTCGAGTTTAAGCCAGTTGTTTGACCGGCCGTCACATTTAAAGAATCCGTCGAGTTGGGCCAGTTGTTGTTTGACCGGCCATCACATTTTTTGAATCCGTCGAGTTTGGGCCGGTTGTTTAACCGGCTGTCACATTTTTGGAATCCGTCGAGATTAAGCCAGTTGTTTGACCGGCCGTCACATTTTAAGAATCCGTCGAGTTGGGCCAGTTGTTGTTTGACCGGCCATCACATTTTAGGTATCCGTCGAGTTGGAGCCAGTTGTTTGACCGGCCGTCACATTTTAAGAATCCGTCGAGTTAAGCCAGTTGTTGTTTGACCGGCCATCACATTTTAGGTATCCGTCGAGTTGGAGCCAGTTGTTTGACCGTCCGTCACATTTAAAGAATCCGTCGAGTTGGAGCCAGTTGTATGACCGGCCGTCACATTTTTGGAATCCGTCGAGTTTAAGCCAGTTGTTTGACCGGCCGTCACATTTAAAGAATCCGTCGAGTTGGGCCAGTTGTTGTTTGACCGGCCATCACATTTTAGGTATCCGTCTAGTTGGAGCCAGTTTTTTGACCGGCCGTCACATTATAAGAATCCGTCGAGTTGGGCCAGTTGTTGTTTGACCGGCCGTCAAATTTTTAGAATCCATCAAGTTCGAGCCAGTTGTTTAACCGGCTGTCACGATTTTTGAATCCGTCAAGTTGAAGCCAGTTGTTTGACTGGCCGTCAAATTTTTTGAATCGTCGAGTGACCGGCCGTCACATTTTAAGAATCCGTCGAGTTGGGCCAGTTGTTGTGTGACCGGCCATCACATTTTAGGTATCCGTCGAGTTGGAGCCAGTTGTTTGACCGGCCGTCACATTTTAAGAATCCGTCGAGTTGGGCCAGTTGTTGTTTGACCGGCCATCACATTTTAGGTATCCGTCGAGTTGGAGCCAGTTGTTTGACCGGCCGTCACATTTTAAGAATCCGTCGAGTTGTGCCAGTTGTTGTTTGACCGTCCGTCACATTTTTTGAATGCGTCGAGTTGGGCCAGTTGTTGTTTGACCGTCCGTCACATTTTTTGAATCCGTCGAGTTTAAGCCAGTTGTTTGACCGGCCGTCACATTTTCGGTATCCGTCGAGTTGGAGCCAGCTGTATGACCGGCCGTCAAATTTTTAGAATCCATCAAGTTGGAGCCAGTTTTTTAACCGGCCGTCACATTATAAGAATCCGTCGAGTTTAGCCAGTTGTTTGACCGGCCGTCACATCTTGAGAATCCGTCGAGTTGGGCCAGTTTTTGTTTGACGGTCCGTCACATTTTTTGAATCCGTTGAGTTGGGCCAGTTGTTGTTTGACCGGCCGTCAGATTTTAGGTATCCGTCGAGTTGGAGCCTGTTGTTTGACCGGCCGTCACATTTTAAGAATCCGTCGAGCTGGGCCAGTTGTTTTTTGAACGTCCGTCACATTTTTTGAATCCGTCGAGATCGTCCGTCCAGTTGTTATTTGACCGTCCGTCACATTTGAGGAATCCGTCGAGTTGGAGCCAGTTGTTTGACTGGCCGTCACATTTTCGGTATCCGTCGAGTTGGAGCCAGTTGTATGACCGGCCGTCAAATTTTTAGAATCCATCAAGTTGGAGCCAGTTGTTTAACCGGCCTTCACATTTTAAGAATCCGTCAAGTTAAGCCAGTTGTTCTTTGACCGGCCATCACATTTTAGGTATCCGTCGAGTTGGAGCCAGTTGTTTGACCGGCCGTCACATTTTAAGAATCCGTCGAGTTGGGCTAGTTGTTGTTTGACCGTCCGTCACATTTTTTGAATCCATCGTGCTGGGCCAGTTGTTGTTTGACCGGCCGTCACATTTGAGGAATCCGTCGAGTTGGAGCCAGTGGTTTGACCGGTCGTCACATTTTCGGTATCCGTCGAGTTGGAGCCAGATGTATGACCGGCCGTCAAATTTTTAGAATCCATCAAGTTGGAGCCAGTTGTTTAACCGGCCGTCACATTTTTTGAATCCGTCGAGTTTGGGCCAGTTGTTTGACCAGCCGTCACATTTTTTTAATCCGTCGAGTTTGGGCCAGTTGTTTGACCGGCCGTCACATTTTAAGAATCCGTCGAGTTGGGCCAGTTGTTGTTTGACCGGCAATCACATTTGAGGTATCCGTCGAGTTGGAGCCAGTTGTTTGACCGGCCGTCACATTTTAAGAATCCGTCGAGTTAAGCCAGGTGTTGTTTGACCGGCCATCAAATTTTAGGTATCCGTCGAGTTGGAGCGAGTTGTTTGACCGGCCGTCACATTTTAAGATTCCGTCGAATTGGGCCAGTTGTTGTTTGATCGTCCGTCACATTTGAGGAATCCGTCGAGTTGGAGCCAGTTGTTTGACTGGCAGTCACATTTTCGGTATCCGTCGAGTTGGAGCCAGTTGTATGACCGGCCGTCAAATTTTTAGAATCCATCAAGTTGGAGCCAGTTTTTTAACCGGCCGTCACATTATAAGAATCCGTCGAGTTAAGCCAGTTGTTTGACCGGCCGTCACATTTTGAGAATCCGTCGAGTTGGGCCAGTTTTTGTTTGACGGTCCGTCACATTTTTTGAATCCGTTGAGTTGGGCCAGTTGTTGTTTGACCGGCCGTCAGATTTTAGGTATCCGTCGAGTTGGAGCCAGTTGTTTGACCGGCCGTCACATTTTAAGAATCCGTCGAGTTGGGCCAGTTGTTGTTTGACCGGCCGTCACATTTGAGGAATCCTTCGAGTTGGAGCTAGTTGTTTGACCGGCCGTCACATTTTTAGAATCCGTCGAGTTGGGCCAGTTGTTGTTTGACCGGCCATCACATTTTAGGTATCCGTCGAGTTGGAGCCTGTTGTTTGACCGGCCGTCACATTTTTAGAATCCATCAAGTTGGAGCCAGTTGTTTAACCGGCCGTCACATTTTTTGAATCCGTCGAGTTTGGGCCGGTTGTTTGACCGGCTGTCACATTTTTTGAATCCGTCGAGTTAAAGCCAGTTGTTTAACCGGCCGTCACATTTTAAGAATCCGTCGAGTTGGGCCAGTTGTTGTTTGACCGGCCGTCACATTTGAGGAATCCTTCGAGTTGGAGCTAGTTGTTTGACCGGCCGTCACATTTTTAGAATCCGTCGAGTTGGGCCAGTTGTTGTTTGACCGGCCATCACATTTTAGGTATCCGTCGAGTTGGAGTCTGTTGTTTGACCGGCCGTCACATTTTTTGAATCCATCAAGTTGGAGCCAGTTGTTTAACCGGCCGTCACATTTTTTGAATCCGTCGAGTTTGGGCCGGTTGTTTGACCGGCTGTAACATTTTTTGAATCCGTCGAGTTAAAGCCAGTTGTTTAACCGGCCGTCACATTTTAAGAATCCGTCGAGTTGGGCCAGTTGTTGTTTGACCGGCCATCACATTTTAGGTATCCGTCGAGTTTGAGCCAGTTGTTTGACCGGCCGTCACATTTTCGGTATCCGTCGAGTTGGAGCCAGTTGTATGACCGGCCGTCACATTTTTGGAATCCGTCGAGTTTAAGCCAGTTGTTTGACCGGCCGTCACATTTAAAGAATCCGTCGAGTTGGGCCAGTTGTTGTTTGACCGGCCATCACATTTTAGGTATCCGTCTAGTTGGAGCCAGTTTTTTGACCGGCCGTCACATTATAAGAATCCGTCGAGTTGGGCCAGTTGTTGTTTGACCGGCCGTCAAATTTTTAGAATCCATCAAGTTCGAGCCAGTTGTTTAACCGGCTGTCACGATTTTTGAATCCGTCAAGTTGAAGCCAGTTGTTTGACTGGCCGTCAAATTTTTTGAATCGTCGAGTGACCGGCCGTCACATTTTAAGAATCCGTCGAGTTGGGCCAGTTGTTGTGTGACCGGCCATCACATTTTAGGTATCCGTCGAGTTGGAGCCAGTTGTTTGACCGGCCGTCACATTTTAAGAATCCGTCGAGTTGGGCCAGTTGTTGTTTGACCGGCCATCACATTTTAGGTATCCGTCGAGTTGGAGCCAGTTGTTTGACCGGCCGTCACATTTTAAGAATCCGTCGAGTTGTGCCAGTTGTTGTTTGACCGTCCGTCACATTTTTTGAATGCGTCGAGTTGGGCCAGTTGTTGTTTGACCGTCCGTCACATTTTTTGAATCCGTCGAGTTTAAGCCAGTTGTTTGACCGGCCGTCACATTTTCGGTATCCGTCGAGTTGGAGCCAGCTGTATGACCGGCCGTCAAATTTTTAGAATCCATCAAGTTGGAGCCAGTTTTTTAACCGGCCGTCACATTATAAGAATCCGTCGAGTTTAGCCAGTTGTTTGACCGGCCGTCACATCTTGAGAATCCGTCGAGTTGGGCCAGTTTTTGTTTGACGGTCCGTCACATTTTTTGAATCCGTTGAGTTGGGCCAGTTGTTGTTTGACCGGCCGTCAGATTTTAGGTATCCGTCGAGTTGGAGCCTGTTGTTTGACCGGCCGTCACATTTTAAGAATCCGTCGAGCTGGGCCAGTTGTTTTTTGAACGTCCGTCACATTTTTTGAATCCGTCGAGATCGTCCGTCCAGTTGTTATTTGACCGTCCGTCACATTTGAGGAATCCGTCGAGTTGGAGCCAGTTGTTTGACTGGCCGTCACATTTTCGGTATCCGTCGAGTTGGAGCCAGTTGTATGACCGGCCGTCAAATTTTTAGAATCCATCAAGTTGGAGCCAGTTGTTTAACCGGCCTTCACATTTTAAGAATCCGTCAAGTTAAGCCAGTTGTTCTTTGACCGGCCATCACATTTTAGGTATCCGTCGAGTTGGAGCCAGTTGTTTGACCGGCCGTCACATTTTAAGAATCCGTCGAGTTGGGCTAGTTGTTGTTTGACCGTCCGTCACATTTTTTGAATCCATCGTGCTGGGCCAGTTGTTGTTTGACCGGCCGTCACATTTGAGGAATCCGTCGAGTTGGAGCCAGTGGTTTGACCGGTCGTCACATTTTCGGTATCCGTCGAGTTGGAGCCAGATGTATGACCGGCCGTCAAATTTTTAGAATCCATCAAGTTGGAGCCAGTTGTTTAACCGGCCGTCACATTTTTTGAATCCGTCGAGTTTGGGCCAGTTGTTTGACCAGCCGTCACATTTTTTTAATCCGTCGAGTTTGGGCCAGTTGTTTGACCGGCCGTCACATTTTAAGAATCCGTCGAGTTGGGCCAGTTGTTGTTTGACCGGCAATCACATTTGAGGTATCCGTCGAGTTGGAGCCAGTTGTTTGACCGGCCGTCACATTTTAAGAATCCGTCGAGTTAAGCCAGGTGTTGTTTGACCGGCCATCAAATTTTAGGTATCCGTCGAGTTGGAGCGAGTTGTTTGACCGGCCGTCACATTTTAAGATTCCGTCGAATTGGGCCAGTTGTTGTTTGATCGTCCGTCACATTTGAGGAATCCGTCGAGTTGGAGCCAGTTGTTTGACTGGCAGTCACATTTTCGGTATCCGTCGAGTTGGAGCCAGTTGTATGACCGGCCGTCAAATTTTTAGAATCCATCAAGTTGGAGCCAGTTTTTTAACCGGCCGTCACATTATAAGAATCCGTCGAGTTAAGCCAGTTGTTTGACCGGCCGTCACATTTTGAGAATCCGTCGAGTTGGGCCAGTTTTTGTTTGACGGTCCGTCACATTTTTTGAATCCGTTGAGTTGGGCCAGTTGTTGTTTGACCGGCCGTCAGATTTTAGGTATCCGTCGAGTTGGAGCCAGTTGTTTGACCGGCCGTCACATTTTAAGAATCCGTCGAGTTGGGCCAGTTGTTGTTTGACCGGCCGTCACATTTGAGGAATCCTTCGAGTTGGAGCTAGTTGTTTGACCGGCCGTCACATTTTTAGAATCCGTCGAGTTGGGCCAGTTGTTGTTTGACCGGCCATCACATTTTAGGTATCCGTCGAGTTGGAGCCTGTTGTTTGACCGGCCGTCACATTTTTAGAATCCATCAAGTTGGAGCCAGTTGTTTAACCGGCCGTCACATTTTTTGAATCCGTCGAGTTTGGGCCGGTTGTTTGACCGGCTGTCACATTTTTTGAATCCGTCGAGTTAAAGCCAGTTGTTTAACCGGCCGTCACATTTTAAGAATCCGTCGAGTTGGGCCAGTTGTTGTTTGACCGGCCATCACATTTTAGGTATCCGTCGAGTTTGAGCCAGTTGTTAGACCGGCTGTCACATTTTTTGAATCCGTCGAGTTTAAGCCAGTTGTTCGACCGGCCGTCACATTTTAAGAATCCGTCGAGTTGGGCCAGATGTTGTGTGACCGTCCGTCACATTTTTTGAATCCGTCGAGTTGGGCCAGTTGTTGTTTGACCGGCCGTCACATTTGATGAATCCGTCGAGTTGGAGCCAGTTGTTTGACCGGCCTTCACATTTTTAGAATCCGTCGAGTTGGGCCAGTTGTTGTTTGACTGGCCATCACATTTAAGGTATCCGTCGAGTTGGAGCCTGTTGTTTGACCGGCCGTCACATTTTAAGAATCCGTCGAGTTGGGCCAGTTGTTGTTTGAACGTCCGTCACATTTTTTGAATCCGTCGAGTTCGTCCGTCCAGTTGTTATTTGACCGTCCGTCACATTTGAGGAATCCGTCGAGTTGGAGCCAGTTGTTTGACCGGCCGTCACCCTTTTTGAATCCGTCGAGTTGGGCCAATTGTTGTTTGACCGGCCATCACATTTTAGGTATCCGTCGAGTTGGAGCCTGTTGTTTGAAAGGCCGTCACATTTTAAGAATCCGTCGAGTTGGGCCAGTTGTTAGACCGGCTGTCACATTTTTTGAATCCGTCGAGTTTAAGCCAGTTGTTCGACCGGCCGTCACATTTTAAGAATCCGTCGAGTTGGGCCAGATGTTGTGTGACCGTCCGTCACATTTTTTGAATCCGTCGAGTTGGGCCAGTTGTTGTTTGACCGGCCGTCACATTTGAGGAATCCGTCGAGTTGGAGCCAGTTGTTTGACCGGCCTTCACATTTTTAGAATCCGTCGAGTTGGGCCAGTTGTTGTTTGACTGGCCATCACATTTAAGGTATCCGTCGAGTTGGAGCCTGTTGTTTGACCGGCCGTCACATTTTAAGAATCCGTCGAGCTGGGCCAGTTGTTTTTTGAACGTCCGTCACATTTTTTGAATCCGTCGAGATCGTCCGTCCAGTTGTTATTTGACCGTCCGTCACATTTGAGGAATCCGTCGAGTTGGAGCCAGTTGTTTGACTGGCCGTCACATTTTCGGTATCCGTCGAGTTGGAGCCAGTTGTATGACCGGCCGTCAAATTTTTAGAATCCATCAAGTTGGAGCCAGTTGTTTAACCGGCCTTCACATTTTAAGAATCCGTCAAGTTAAGCCAGTTGTTCTTTGACCGGCCATCACATTTTAGGTATCCGTCGAGTTGGAGCCAGTTGTTTGACCGGCCGTCACATTTTAAGAATCCGTCGAGTTGGGCTAGTTGTTGTTTGACCGTCCGTCACATTTTTTGAATCCATCGTGCTGGGCCAGTTGTTGTTTGACCGGCCGTCACATTTGAGGAATCCGTCGAGTTGGAGCCAGTGGTTTGACCGGTCGTCACATTTTCGGTATCCGTCGAGTTGGAGCCAGATGTATGACCGGCCGTCAAATTTTTAGAATCCATCAAGTTGGAGCCAGTTGTTTAACCGGCCGTCACATTTTTTGAATCCGTCGAGTTTGGGCCAGTTGTTTGACCAGCCGTCACATTTTTTTAATCCGTCGAGTTTGGGCCAGTTGTTTGACCGGCCGTCACATTTTAAGAATCCGTCGAGTTGGGCCAGTTGTTGTTTGACCGGCAATCACATTTGAGGTATCCGTCGAGTTGGAGCCAGTTGTTTGACCGGCCGTCACATTTTAAGAATCCGTCGAGTTAAGCCAGGTGTTGTTTGACCGGCCATCAAATTTTAGGTATCCGTCGAGTTGGAGCGAGTTGTTTGACCGGCCGTCACATTTTAAGATTCCGTCGAATTGGGCCAGTTGTTGTTTGATCGTCCGTCACATTTGAGGAATCCGTCGAGTTGGAGCCAGTTGTTTGACTGGCAGTCACATTTTCGGTATCCGTCGAGTTGGAGCCAGTTGTATGACCGGCCGTCAAATTTTTAGAATCCATCAAGTTGGAGCCAGTTTTTTAACCGGCCGTCACATTATAAGAATCCGTCGAGTTAAGCCAGTTGTTTGACCGGCCGTCACATTTTGAGAATCCGTCGAGTTGGGCCAGTTTTTGTTTGACGGTCCGTCACATTTTTTGAATCCGTTGAGTTGGGCCAGTTGTTGTTTGACCGGCCGTCAGATTTTAGGTATCCGTCGAGTTGGAGCCAGTTGTTTGACCGGCCGTCACATTTTAAGAATCCGTCGAGTTGGGCCAGTTGTTGTTTGACCGGCCGTCACATTTGAGGAATCCTTCGAGTTGGAGCTAGTTGTTTGACCGGCCGTCACATTTTTAGAATCCGTCGAGTTGGGCCAGTTGTTGTTTGACCGGCCATCACATTTTAGGTATCCGTCGAGTTGGAGCCTGTTGTTTGACCGGCCGTCACATTTTTAGAATCCATCAAGTTGGAGCCAGTTGTTTAACCGGCCGTCACATTTTTTGAATCCGTCGAGTTTGGGCCGGTTGTTTGACCGGCTGTCACATTTTTTGAATCCGTCGAGTTAAAGCCAGTTGTTTAACCGGCCGTCACATTTTAAGAATCCGTCGAGTTGGGCCAGTTGTTGTTTGACCGGCCATCACATTTTAGGTATCCGTCGAGTTTGAGCCAGTTGTTAGACCGGCTGTCACATTTTTTGAATCCGTCGAGTTTAAGCCAGTTGTTCGACCGGCCGTCACATTTTAAGAATCCGTCGAGTTGGGCCAGTTGTTGTGTGACCGTCCGTCACATTTTAAGAATCCGTCGAGTTAAGCCAGTTGTTGTTTGACCAGCCATCACATTTTAGGTATCCGTCGAGTTGGAGCCAGTTGTTTGACCGGCCGTCACCCTATTTGAATCCGTCGAGTTGGGCCAATTGTTGTTTGACCGGCCATCACATTTTAGGTATCCGTCGAGTTGGAGCCTGTTGTTTGAAAGGCCGTCACATTTTAAGAATCCGTCGAGTTGGGCCAGTTGTTGTTTGAGCGTACGTCACATTTTTTGAATCCGTCGAGTTCGTCCGTCCAGTTGTTATTTGACCGGCCGTCACATTTGAGGTATCCGTCGAGTTGGAGCCAGTGTTTTGACCGGCCGTCACATTTCCGCTATCCGTCGAGTTGGAGCCAGTTGTTTGACCGGCCGTCAAATTTTTAGAATCCATCAAGTTGGAGCCCGTTGTTTATCCGGCCGTCACATTTATTGAATCCGTCGAGTTTGGGCCAGTTGTTAGACCGGCTGTCACATTTTTTGAATCCGTCGAGTTTAAGCCAGTTGTTCGACCGGCCGTCACATTTTAAGAATCCGTCGAGTTGGGCCAGATGTTGTGTGACCGTCCGTCACATTTTTTGAATCCGTCGAGTTGGGCCAGTTGTTGTTTGACCGGCCGTCACATTTGAGGAATCCGTCGAGTTGGAGCCAGTTGTTTGACCGGCCTTCACATTTTTAGAATCCGTCGAGTTGGGCCAGTTGTTGTTTGACTGGCCATCACATTTAAGGTATCCGTCGAGTTGGAGCCTGTTGTTTGACCGGCCGTCACATTTTAAGAATCCGTCGAGTTGGGCCAGTTGTTGTTTGAACGTCCGTCACATTTTTTGAATCCGTCGAGTTCGTCCGTCCAGTTGTTATTTGACCGTCCGTCACATTTGAGGAATCCGTCGAGTTGGAGCCAGTTGTTTGACTGGCCGTCAAATTTTCGGTATCCGTCGAGTTGGAGCCAGTTGTATGACCGGCCGTCAAATTTTTAGAATCCGTCGAGTTGGGCTAGTTGTTGTTTGACCGTCCGTCACATTTTTTGAATCCGTCGTGCTGGGCCAGTTGTTGTTTGACCGGCCGTCACATTTGAGGAATCCGTCGAGTTGGAGCCAGTGGTTTGACCGGCCGTCACATTTTCGGTATCCGTCGAGTTGGAGCCAGATGTATGACCGGCCGTCAAATTTTTAGAATCCATCAAGTTGGAGCCAGTTTTTTAACCGGCCGTCACATTATAAGAATCCGTCGAGTTTAGCCAGTTGTTTGACCGGCCGTCACATTTTGAGAATCCGTCGAGTTGGGCCAGTTTTTGTTTGACGGTCCGTCACATTTTTTGAATCCGTTGAGTTGGGCCAGTTGTTGTTTGACCGGCCGTCAGATTTTAGGTATCCGTCGAGTTGGAGCCTGTTGTTTGACCGGCCGTCACATTTTAAGAATCCGTCGAGCTGGGCCAGTTGTTGTTTGAACGTCCGTCACATTTTTTGAATCCGTCGAGTTCGTCCGTCCAGTTGTTATTTGACCGTCCGTCACATTTGAGGAATCCGTCGAGTTGGAGCCAGTTGTTTGACTGGCCGTCACATTTTCGGTATCCGTCGAGTTGGAGCCAGTTGTATGACCGGCCGTCAAATTTTTAGAATCCATCAAGTTGGAGCTAGTTGTTTAACCGGCCTTCACATTTTAAGAATCCGTCAAGTTAAGCCAGTTGTTCTTTGACCGGCCATCACGTTTTAGGTATCCGTCGAGTTGGAGCCAGTTGTTTGACCGGCCGTCACATTTTAAGAATCCGTCGAGTTGGGCTAGTTGTTGTTTGACCGTCCGTCACATTTTTTGAATCCATCGTGCTGGGCCAGTTGTTGTTTGACCGGCCGTCACATTTGAGGAATCCGTCGAGTTGGAGCCAGTGGTTTGACCGGCCGTCACATTTTCGGTATCCGTCGAGTTGGAGCCAGATGTATGACCGGCCGTCAAATTTTTAGAATCCATCAAGTTGGAGCCAGTTGTTTAACCGGCCGTCACATTTTTTGAATCCGTCGAGTTTGGGCCAGTTGTTTGACCAGCCTTCACATTTTTTTAATCCGTCGAGTTTGGGCCAGTTGTTTAACCGGCCGTCACATTTTAAGAATCCGTCGAGTTGGGCCAGTTGTTGTTTGACCGGCAATCACATTTGAGGTATCCGTCGAGTTGGAGCCAGTTGTTTGACCGGCCGTCACATTTTAAGAATCCGTCGAGTTAAGCCAGGTGTTGTTTGACCGGCCATCAAATTTTAGGTATCCGTCGAGTTGGAGCGAGTTGTTTGACCGGCCGTCACATTTTAAGATTCCGTCGAATTGGGCCAGTTGTTGTTTGATCGTCCGTCACATTTGAGGAATCCGTCGAGTTGGAGCCAGTTGTTTGACTGGCAGTCACATTTTCGGTATCCGTCGAGTTGGAGCCAGTTGTATGACCGGCCGTCAAATTTTTAGAATCCATCAAGTTGGAGCCAGTTTTTTAACCGGCCGTCACATTATAAGAATCCGTCGAGTTAAGCCAGTTGTTTGACCGGCCGTCACATTTTCAGAATCCGTCGAGTTGGGCCAGTTTTTGTTTGACGGTCCGTCACATTTTTTGAATCCGTTGAGTTGGGCCAGTCGTTGTTTGACCGGCCGTCAGATTTTAGGTATCCGTCGAGTTGGAGCCAGTTGTTTGACCGGCCGTCACATTTTAAGAATCCGTCGAGTTGGGCCAGTTGTTGTTTGACCGGCCGTCACATTTGAGGAATCCTTCGAGTTGGAGCTAGTTGTTTGACCGGCCGTCACATTTTTAGAATCCGTCGAGTTGGGCCAGTTGTTGTTTGACCGGCCATCACATTTTAGGTATCCGTCGAGTTGGAGCCTGTTGTTTGACCGGCCGTCACATTTTTAGAATCCATCAAGTTGGAGCCAGTTGTTTAACCGGCCGTCACATTTTTTGAATCCGTCGAGTTTGGGCCGGTTGTTTGACCGGCTGTCACATTTTTTGAATCCGTCGAGTTAAAGCCAGTTGTTAAACCGGCCGTCACATTTTAAGAATCCGTCGAGTTGGGCCAGTTGTTGTTTGACCGGCCATCACATTTTAGGTATCCGTCGAGTTTGAGCCAGTTGTTAGACCGGCTGTCACATTTTTTGAATCCGTCGAGTTTAAGCCAGTTGTTCGACCGGCCGTCACATTTTAAGAATCCGTCGAGTTGGGCCAGTTGTTGTGTGACCGTCCGTCACATTTTAAGAATCCGTCGAGTTAAGCCAGTTGTTGTTTGACCGGCCATCACATTTTAGGTATCCGTCGAGTTGGAGCCAGTTGTTTGACCGGCCGTCACACTTTTTGAATCCGTCGAGTTGGGCCAATTGTTGTTTGACCGGCCATCACATTTTAGGTATCCGTCGAGTTGGAGCCTGTTGTTTGAAAGGCCGTCACATTTTAAGAATCCGTCGAGTTGGGCCAGTTGTTGTTTGAGCGTACGTCACATTTTTTGAATCCGTCGAGTTCGTCCGTCCAGTTGTTATTTGACCGGCCGTCACATTTGAGGTATCCGTCGAGTTGGAGCCAGTGTTTTGACCGGCCGTCACATTTCCGCTATCCGTCGAGTTGGAGCCAGTTGTTTGACCGGCCGTCAAATTTTTAGAATCCATCAAGTTGGAGCCCGTTGTTTAACTGGCCGTCACATTTATTGAATCCGTCGAGTTTGGGCCAGTTGTTAGACCGGCTGTCACATTTTTTGAATCCGTCGAGTTTAAGCCAGTTGTTCGACCGGCCGTCACATTTTAAGAATCCGTCGAGTTGGGCCAGTTGTTGTGTGACCGTCCGTCACATTTTTTGAATCCGTCGAGTTGGGCCAGTTGTTGTTTGACCGGCCGTCACATTTGAGGAATCCGTCGAGTTGGAGCCAGTTGTTTGACTGGCAGTCACATTTTCGGTATCCGTCGAGTTGGAGCCAGTTGTATGACCGGCCGTCAAATTTTTAGAATCCATCAAGTTGGAGCCAGTTTTTTAACCGGCCGTCACATTATAAGAATCCGTCGAGTTAAGCCAGTTGTTTGACCGGCCGTCACATTTTGAGAATCCGTCGAGTTGGGCCAGTTTTTGTTTGACGGTCCGTCACATTTTTTGAATCCGTTGAGTTGGGCCAGTTGTTGTTTGACCGGCCGTCAGATTTTAGGTATCCGTCGAGTTGGAGCCAGTTGTTTGACCGGCCGTCACATTTTAAGAATCCGTCGAGTTGGGCCAGTTGTTGTTTGACCGGCCGTCACATTTGAGGAATCCTTCGAGTTGGAGCTAGTTGTTTGACCGGCCGTCACATTTTTAGAATCCGTCGAGTTGGGCCAGTTGTTGTTTGACCGGCCATCACATTTTAGGTATCCGTCGAGTTGGAGCCTGTTGTTTGACCGGCCGTCACATTTTTAGAATCCATCAAGTTGGAGCCAGTTGTTTAACCGGCCGTCACATTTTTTGAATCCGTCGAGTTTGGGCCGGTTGTTTGACCGGCTGTCACATTTTTTGAATCCGTCGAGTTAAAGCCAGTTGTTTAACCGGCCGTCACATTTTAAGAATCCGTCGAGTTGGGCCAGTTGTTGTTTGACCGGCCATCACATTTTAGGTATCCGTCGAGTTTGAGCCAGTTGTTAGACCGGCTGTCACATTTTTTGAATCCGTCGAGTTTAAGCCAGTTGTTCGACCGGCCGTCACATTTTAAGAATCCGTCGAGTTGGGCCAGTTGTTGTGTGACCGTCCGTCACATTTTAAGAATCCGTCGAGTTAAGCCAGTTGTTGTTTGACCAGCCATCACATTTTAGGTATCCGTCGAGTTGGAGCCAGTTGTTTGACCGGCCGTCACCCTATTTGAATCCGTCGAGTTGGGCCAATTGTTGTTTGACCGGCCATCACATTTTAGGTATCCGTCGAGTTGGAGCCTGTTGTTTGAAAGGCCGTCACATTTTAAGAATCCGTCGAGTTGGGCCAGTTGTTGTTTGAGCGTACGTCACATTTTTTGAATCCGTCGAGTTCGTCCGTCCAGTTGTTATTTGACCGGCCGTCACATTTGAGGTATCCGTCGAGTTGGAGCCAGTGTTTTGACCGGCCGTCACATTTCCGCTATCCGTCGAGTTGGAGCCAGTTGTTTGACCGGCCGTCAAATTTTTAGAATCCATCAAGTTGGAGCCCGTTGTTTATCCGGCCGTCACATTTATTGAATCCGTCGAGTTTGGGCCAGTTGTTAGACCGGCTGTCACATTTTTTGAATCCGTCGAGTTTAAGCCAGTTGTTCGACCGGCCGTCACATTTTAAGAATCCGTCGAGTTGGGCCAGATGTTGTGTGACCGTCCGTCACATTTTTTGAATCCGTCGAGTTGGGCCAGTTGTTGTTTGACCGGCCGTCACATTTGAGGAATCCGTCGAGTTGGAGCCAGTTGTTTGACCGGCCTTCACATTTTTAGAATCCGTCGAGTTGGGCCAGTTGTTGTTTGACTGGCCATCACATTTAAGGTATCCGTCGAGTTGGAGCCTGTTGTTTGACCGGCCGTCACATTTTAAGAATCCGTCGAGTTGGGCCAGTTGTTGTTTGAACGTCCGTCACATTTTTTGAATCCGTCGAGTTCGTCCGTCCAGTTGTTATTTGACCGTCCGTCACATTTGAGGAATCCGTCGAGTTGGAGCCAGTTGTTTGACTGGCCGTCAAATTTTCGGTATCCGTCGAGTTGGAGCCAGTTGTATGACCGGCCGTCAAATTTTTAGAATCCGTCGAGTTGGGCTAGTTGTTGTTTGACCGTCCGTCACATTTTTTGAATCCGTCGTGCTGGGCCAGTTGTTGTTTGACCGGCCGTCACATTTGAGGAATCCGTCGAGTTGGAGCCAGTGGTTTGACCGGCCGTCACATTTTCGGTATCCGTCGAGTTGGAGCCAGATGTATGACCGGCCGTCAAATTTTTAGAATCCATCAAGTTGGAGCCAGTTTTTTAACCGGCCGTCACATTATAAGAATCCGTCGAGTTTAGCCAGTTGTTTGACCGGCCGTCACATTTTGAGAATCCGTCGAGTTGGGCCAGTTTTTGTTTGACGGTCCGTCACATTTTTTGAATCCGTTGAGTTGGGCCAGTTGTTGTTTGACCGGCCGTCAGATTTTAGGTATCCGTCGAGTTGGAGCCTGTTGTTTGACCGGCCGTCACATTTTAAGAATCCGTCGAGCTGGGCCAGTTGTTGTTTGAACGTCCGTCACATTTTTTGAATCCGTCGAGTTCGTCCGTCCAGTTGTTATTTGACCGTCCGTCACATTTGAGGAATCCGTCGAGTTGGAGCCAGTTGTTTGACTGGCCGTCACATTTTCGGTATCCGTCGAGTTGGAGCCAGTTGTATGACCGGCCGTCAAATTTTTAGAATCCATCAAGTTGGAGCTAGTTGTTTAACCGGCCTTCACATTTTAAGAATCCGTCAAGTTAAGCCAGTTGTTCTTTGACCGGCCATCACGTTTTAGGTATCCGTCGAGTTGGAGCCAGTTGTTTGACCGGCCGTCACATTTTAAGAATCCGTCGAGTTGGGCTAGTTGTTGTTTGACCGTCCGTCACATTTTTTGAATCCATCGTGCTGGGCCAGTTGTTGTTTGACCGGCCGTCACATTTGAGGAATCCGTCGAGTTGGAGCCAGTGGTTTGACCGGCCGTCACATTTTCGGTATCCGTCGAGTTGGAGCCAGATGTATGACCGGCCGTCAAATTTTTAGAATCCATCAAGTTGGAGCCAGTTGTTTAACCGGCCGTCACATTTTTTGAATCCGTCGAGTTTGGGCCAGTTGTTTGACCAGCCTTCACATTTTTTTAATCCGTCGAGTTTGGGCCAGTTGTTTAACCGGCCGTCACATTTTAAGAATCCGTCGAGTTGGGCCAGTTGTTGTTTGACCGGCAATCACATTTGAGGTATCCGTCGAGTTGGAGCCAGTTGTTTGACCGGCCGTCACATTTTAAGAATCCGTCGAGTTAAGCCAGGTGTTGTTTGACCGGCCATCAAATTTTAGGTATCCGTCGAGTTGGAGCGAGTTGTTTGACCGGCCGTCACATTTTAAGATTCCGTCGAATTGGGCCAGTTGTTGTTTGATCGTCCGTCACATTTGAGGAATCCGTCGAGTTGGAGCCAGTTGTTTGACTGGCAGTCACATTTTCGGTATCCGTCGAGTTGGAGCCAGTTGTATGACCGGCCGTCAAATTTTTAGAATCCATCAAGTTGGAGCCAGTTTTTTAACCGGCCGTCACATTATAAGAATCCGTCGAGTTAAGCCAGTTGTTTGACCGGCCGTCACATTTTCAGAATCCGTCGAGTTGGGCCAGTTTTTGTTTGACGGTCCGTCACATTTTTTGAATCCGTTGAGTTGGGCCAGTCGTTGTTTGACCGGCCGTCAGATTTTAGGTATCCGTCGAGTTGGAGCCAGTTGTTTGACCGGCCGTCACATTTTAAGAATCCGTCGAGTTGGGCCAGTTGTTGTTTGACCGGCCGTCACATTTGAGGAATCCTTCGAGTTGGAGCTAGTTGTTTGACCGGCCGTCACATTTTTAGAATCCGTCGAGTTGGGCCAGTTGTTGTTTGACCGGCCATCACATTTTAGGTATCCGTCGAGTTGGAGCCTGTTGTTTGACCGGCCGTCACATTTTTAGAATCCATCAAGTTGGAGCCAGTTGTTTAACCGGCCGTCACATTTTTTGAATCCGTCGAGTTTGGGCCGGTTGTTTGACCGGCTGTCACATTTTTTGAATCCGTCGAGTTAAAGCCAGTTGTTAAACCGGCCGTCACATTTTAAGAATCCGTCGAGTTGGGCCAGTTGTTGTTTGACCGGCCATCACATTTTAGGTATCCGTCGAGTTTGAGCCAGTTGTTAGACCGGCTGTCACATTTTTTGAATCCGTCGAGTTTAAGCCAGTTGTTCGACCGGCCGTCACATTTTAAGAATCCGTCGAGTTGGGCCAGTTGTTGTGTGACCGTCCGTCACATTTTAAGAATCCGTCGAGTTAAGCCAGTTGTTGTTTGACCGGCCATCACATTTTAGGTATCCGTCGAGTTGGAGCCAGTTGTTTGACCGGCCGTCACACTTTTTGAATCCGTCGAGTTGGGCCAATTGTTGTTTGACCGGCCATCACATTTTAGGTATCCGTCGAGTTGGAGCCTGTTGTTTGAAAGGCCGTCACATTTTAAGAATCCGTCGAGTTGGGCCAGTTGTTGTTTGAGCGTACGTCACATTTTTTGAATCCGTCGAGTTCGTCCGTCCAGTTGTTATTTGACCGGCCGTCACATTTGAGGTATCCGTCGAGTTGGAGCCAGTGTTTTGACCGGCCGTCACATTTCCGCTATCCGTCGAGTTGGAGCCAGTTGTTTGACCGGCCGTCAAATTTTTAGAATCCATCAAGTTGGAGCCCGTTGTTTAACTGGCCGTCACATTTATTGAATCCGTCGAGTTTGGGCCAGTTGTTAGACCGGCTGTCACATTTTTTGAATCCGTCGAGTTTAAGCCAGTTGTTCGACCGGCCGTCACATTTTAAGAATCCGTCGAGTTGGGCCAGTTGTTGTGTGACCGTCCGTCACATTTTTTGAATCCGTCGAGTTGGGCCAGTTGTTGTTTGACCGGCCGTCACATTTGAGGAATCCGTCGAGTTGGAGCCAGTTGTTTGACTGGCAGTCACATTTTCGGTATCCGTCGAGTTGGAGCCAGTTGTATGACCGGCCGTCAAATTTTTAGAATCCATCAAGTTGGAGCCAGTTTTTTAACCGGCCGTCACATTATAAGAATCCGTCGAGTTAAGCCAGTTGTTTGACCGGCCGTCACATTTTGAGAATCCGTCGAGTTGGGCCAGTTTTTGTTTGACGGTCCGTCACATTTTTTGAATCCGTTGAGTTGGGCCAGTTGTTGTTTGACCGGCCGTCAGATTTTAGGTATCCGTCGAGTTGGAGCCAGTTGTTTGACCGGCCGTCACATTTTAAGAATCCGTCGAGTTGGGCCAGTTGTTGTTTGACCGGCCGTCACATTTGAGGAATCCTTCGAGTTGGAGCTAGTTGTTTGACCGGCCGTCACATTTTTAGAATCCGTCGAGTTGGGCCAGTTGTTGTTTGACCGGCCATCACATTTTAGGTATCCGTCGAGTTGGAGCCTGTTGTTTGACCGGCCGTCACATTTTTAGAATCCATCAAGTTGGAGCCAGTTGTTTAACCGGCCGTCACATTTTTTGAATCCGTCGAGTTTGGGCCGGTTGTTTGACCGGCTGTCACATTTTTTGAATCCGTCGAGTTAAAGCCAGTTGTTTAACCGGCCGTCACATTTTAAGAATCCGTCGAGTTGGGCCAGTTGTTGTTTGACCGGCCATCACATTTTAGGTATCCGTCGAGTTTGAGCCAGTTGTTAGACCGGCTGTCACATTTTTTGAATCCGTCGAGTTTAAGCCAGTTGTTCGACCGGCCGTCACATTTTAAGAATCCGTCGAGTTGGGCCAGTTGTTGTGTGACCGTCCGTCACATTTTAAGAATCCGTCGAGTTAAGCCAGTTGTTGTTTGACCAGCCATCACATTTTAGGTATCCGTCGAGTTGGAGCCAGTTGTTTGACCGGCCGTCACCCTATTTGAATCCGTCGAGTTGGGCCAATTGTTGTTTGACCGGCCATCACATTTTAGGTATCCGTCGAGTTGGAGCCTGTTGTTTGAAAGGCCGTCACATTTTAAGAATCCGTCGAGTTGGGCCAGTTGTTGTTTGAGCGTACGTCACATTTTTTGAATCCGTCGAGTTCGTCCGTCCAGTTGTTATTTGACCGGCCGTCACATTTGAGGTATCCGTCGAGTTGGAGCCAGTGTTTTGACCGGCCGTCACATTTCCGCTATCCGTCGAGTTGGAGCCAGTTGTTTGACCGGCCGTCAAATTTTTAGAATCCATCAAGTTGGAGCCCGTTGTTTATCCGGCCGTCACATTTATTGAATCCGTCGAGTTTGGGCCAGTTGTTAGACCGGCTGTCACATTTTTTGAATCCGTCGAGTTTAAGCCAGTTGTTCGACCGGCCGTCACATTTTAAGAATCCGTCGAGTTGGGCCAGATGTTGTGTGACCGTCCGTCACATTTTTTGAATCCGTCGAGTTGGGCCAGTTGTTGTTTGACCGGCCGTCACATTTGAGGAATCCGTCGAGTTGGAGCCAGTTGTTTGACCGGCCTTCACATTTTTAGAATCCGTCGAGTTGGGCCAGTTGTTGTTTGACTGGCCATCACATTTAAGGTATCCGTCGAGTTGGAGCCTGTTGTTTGACCGGCCGTCACATTTTAAGAATCCGTCGAGTTGGGCCAGTTGTTGTTTGAACGTCCGTCACATTTTTTGAATCCGTCGAGTTCGTCCGTCCAGTTGTTATTTGACCGTCCGTCACATTTGAGGAATCCGTCGAGTTGGAGCCAGTTGTTTGACTGGCCGTCAAATTTTCGGTATCCGTCGAGTTGGAGCCAGTTGTATGACCGGCCGTCAAATTTTTAGAATCCGTCGAGTTGGGCTAGTTGTTGTTTGACCGTCCGTCACATTTTTTGAATCCGTCGTGCTGGGCCAGTTGTTGTTTGACCGGCCGTCACATTTGAGGAATCCGTCGAGTTGGAGCCAGTGGTTTGACCGGCCGTCACATTTTCGGTATCCGTCGAGTTGGAGCCAGATGTATGACCGGCCGTCAAATTTTTAGAATCCATCAAGTTGGAGCCAGTTTTTTAACCGGCCGTCACATTATAAGAATCCGTCGAGTTTAGCCAGTTGTTTGACCGGCCGTCACATTTTGAGAATCCGTCGAGTTGGGCCAGTTTTTGTTTGACGGTCCGTCACATTTTTTGAATCCGTTGAGTTGGGCCAGTTGTTGTTTGACCGGCCGTCAGATTTTAGGTATCCGTCGAGTTGGAGCCTGTTGTTTGACCGGCCGTCACATTTTAAGAATCCGTCGAGCTGGGCCAGTTGTTGTTTGAACGTCCGTCACATTTTTTGAATCCGTCGAGTTCGTCCGTCCAGTTGTTATTTGACCGTCCGTCACATTTGAGGAATCCGTCGAGTTGGAGCCAGTTGTTTGACTGGCCGTCACATTTTCGGTATCCGTCGAGTTGGAGCCAGTTGTATGACCGGCCGTCAAATTTTTAG
>JAIUSX010000695.1:0-20805 GCA_026573805.1 Hesperophylax magnus | reverse complement strand
TATAATCATGTATTTCAATATATATGTATGTGTAGGTAATATAGACACATGGCAATCAGACCCGTTAACTAAAATATGTAAACATATATGTATTCAGTAAGAAGAAAAACAAGTAAGATTTTTAGTGTGACATTCTTTAAAATACTTTTTGATGGAGTTCAATAATTGAATTTTGTTCCTAATGCTTCTGATTTCTATTGGTAGGTTATTGAAAAAGAATTTTCCTTGGTGAGTATAATGGTGTTGTGCAAAAGAAGTGTTTAATTTGGGGCACACAAATACATGTTTAAGTCTAGTACGATTTTCAGTTATGAATGCGTATTTATCTTTTTCTTTTATAATTTGTATAATTGAATTGTTTATAAATAAGTTTTTAAATGTTGGAACTTTGAATTCTTCGAATATGCTGTCAGTTGGGAAGTCTGGAGGTTTTTTTAGTATAATTTTTATTATTAGTTTTTGAACAATTTCTATGGGGGTCAGATTAGTTTTGTAAGCTGCTCCCCAACTGATAATGGCATACTGAAGAATAGACTGTACTAATGCGTAGTATATTGAGTGTAGGTTTTTCGTTGATAAAAAGTTTCGTATCCGTAAGAATATATGAATTAACTTCCTAACTCTTTTTATTGTATGGTCGATGTGATCTTTCCATTTTAGGTTTTTATCTATGATTATTCCAAGATATGTAATTTTATCCGCTATTTTCAGAAGTGAACATTTTTGTTGGCAGTGATTAGTATCGTGTTGTGCGAGAGAATGATTATGTAAGAATATTTGAAGATTTGGAGGTACAATGTTAGTGTTAATTTCGAAAGGAATGACATATGTTTTATCACTATTTAACGACAAGAGGTTATTGTCAAACCATATTTTTAGAATATTTATGTCTTCTGTAGCTTTAAGATTAATTTTTTCACAAGTTTTTTCTTTTATTATAAGGACTGTATCATCAGCGTAAGAGATAATTTGGCCATGCAATGGTTGAATAAATATGTCGTTTACATACAAAATGAACAATATTGGTCCAAGTACGGTGCCCTGTGGGATACCGAAATTTGATGTTTCTTGGTCGCTAGTTTGGTCATTTATTTTAACAAATTGTGCACGATTGTTCAAATAACTTTCTATCCATTGGACGGCTTTATCATTGATGTTATTTAATTTCAGTTTTTTGATAAGCTTTGCGTGTGAGATACTATCGAATGCTTTTCTTAGGTCTATGAATATTCCTGCGCATTTATTTCCTTCATCAAGTGCAGAGTATATAAATGATGTTACATTTGCTATTGCATCTTGTGTGCTTTTTGTTTTTAAGAATCCGAATTGATTGGAATGTAATATTTTATTGTTTTCTAGAAAATCAACAACCCTTTTTTTCACAATTTTTTCAAATATTTTTGCTATATTCGATATTAGTGATATCGGTCGATAATTTGAAACATTTTGCGGGTCGCCGGTTTTAAAGATAGGGGATATTATAGATTTTTTATAATTTGTTGGGAATATGCCTTTAGTCAGACTGAGATTGATAAGGTGGTTTAGTGGTTTCAGTAGATACATTTTCATTTCTTTAAGAATTTTCACAGAAATGTGGTCAAAACCTGGAGAGGATCCGTCTTTCATGCTTTCTATTACAAGTTGAAATTCAGTTTCGGTAGTTTTTTTAAAAGTGGATAGTGTATTTTGTTTTTGGGTATTAGTTGTTATAGTTTTTGGTGTGTGTACAGATTTAGTGATTTTATCAGCGAGATTGTTTCCTATTTTAGAGAAGTAAGAATTAAAAATGTTTGCTGTTAGTTTTGGGTCTTTGGATACATCTATGATATTATTTTCATGTTTTAAATATTTTATAGAATTATTTTTTTTTCTTATTTTCAATTGCATAATTAACCGTTTTCCAAATAACTTTTAGATTGTTTTCTGAAGTAGAGATTATTTTTTTAAAGTAGTCGTCTTTACTTTTTTTAATTAAAGCTGTTAATTTATTTCTATATTTTTTGAGAACTATCTTAGCATTTTCATCGTGTGGATTTTTAATTGTATTTTTATATAGCCTTTCTTTTTCTCTGATAGATTTTATTAGGCCACAAGTGATCCAAGGTTTTATACGTCTGAATTTTGAATTCGTGTATAATGAGACCTCTGTTGTGGAGGTTTCAATATGATCCATAATTTGTTTTTCAAACATATTTGAGCATTGTTCGACATCGTTAGATTGTAGTATCGTACACCAAGTTTCTGCTTTCAATTTTTTCTCTAAAGTGGCAATATTTGTGGTTTTTTTAATAGTAATTGGAGCCTTAATTTGTGATTGTATTTCATTATCATACAATAATAAGCAAGTGTGGTGGTCAGTAATATTCGTTTGCCAAATCATTGTTTTGATTTTATATAGGTTTTGTAATTTTATGTTTATCCAAATATGATCTAAGCAAGACGATTTTTGTCCGTGCATTTCTCTAGTATTTTTGTTTATGCATGATTTAAAATCTAATTCAGTCATACAATTTAGGAAATCATTTTTGAAAATATTTTCTGATTTTTCGTTAATGTTAATATTAAAATCACCCGCGATAAAACAGGTTTTATTTTTAAGCGGTAGTAATATATTTTTCAGTTGAGTTATAAAATGTGAAATATTTGATTCGTGTGTTCTGTAAATGGCAATTATGTGATAAATATATTTATCGAGTTTAATTTCGATTTGAATACAGTTAGTCAGTAATATTGGGTGTTCTAAAGTCGTGACAATACTGAATTTGGTGTGAACGAATATTGCGATTCCACTATTTTTATTGATATTTATTTTAGTTGGGATGTATGTATAGTTAGGAAGATGAAAGGCTGGTGACTCATCATTTGTAAATGTCTCTGTTAATATTATACAGTCTGGTTGTAATATTAGATTATTGATTTTAATAATAAATTCATCAAAATTTTGAAACATACTACGAATATTTTGGTGTAATATGAATAAACCGTTAAATTTGTGTGGGAAAAATTCATTACATGTCTCTGTGCTTGCACATTCATATTATTGGATTTTGTAGAAATTTTCTATTTGGCTAGCTATAAAATCATCCATTTAAAATTAATTTTAATTCATTTAGAGCAATTGATAGCACATACATCCATAAGCTTGCCAAAACTATGAAGAATTAAATTAAAAGAATTACGCTCCGTTATTATAATTATATCGGTATCGTGTCTATTAGTGAATAAAGTGTACTTATATCTGTTGCGAATGTATAACATGAGCATATATATAACATGAGCATATAAATAATATAAAATAAAAGCATAAAGAGAAAATAAAACATGAGCTTAAAGAGATTAAAAAACATAAGCATATAAAGAAAATAAAACATAAGCATATAAAGTATACCAGTGATATATGGATTTGGTTGTTGCGGATATTTAACATAAGCGTGAAAAGTATGCATAACATTGGCATAAGTATACAGAGTATGCATATAGTTGTTGCGAGTATATTTCACGAGCATATAAAGCATATAAAATATAAGTATATAGAGAAAATAAAACATAAGCATGTAAAGTACATAGGTGTTATAGGGATTTAGTTGTTGTAACTATTTTACATAATTATAGCAGGCATATAGTGTAACTATGAATTGAAGATACATAGTACAAGATTTATATTGGTTAATGCTAAAACTAAATGTAGTGTTTGGGTAAAGAGATAAAAGGAAACTAGAGAAATACAAATTAAATAATTTAAATTCCCCTGTAACCATATACCTGTGCCCTTCTGTTTCATATAATAGGTTGAGATTAATAGTTAAAAAAGTGATGTTAATGAATTTTGAGTAAAGTAAAAAATATTTTATAAACATAAATACAATAGTTACAGTTCTTTTACAAGTTATTGGGTGTGTGAGATAAGATGTGTTTGTTTTTGTCATTGATAATAATGACTGGTGTTCCAATATCTCTACGGACGTACACTTGCCCTCCACGGGTCCAGGCGAATTTATATAAGTTTTCCCGTGTAGCCTTACGTGCAAGGAACCACAAGTGTTTCGCACGAAACGTCAGGTGTTCCGAGACGTATATGTGAGAGCAAGGTCCTGCAATTCCGACGAGGGTGGTGTTGAGTTTTTCCTCTCTATTGTTAGCTTGTTTGTTGAACTTTTTTATGTCTGACAGGAAAACATCACGGTCAATACTGGTTTTAAATGATATGATTATGGGCCTACATTGGTCTTTAGGTATTTTTTGGGAGATGTGGTAAGCTGCGTCAATCTTGTACATTTCCATGTTTGAATTAGTAGTTTTTTGGATGTTGAATATGAGGTTATTTAAGTTTTCCCCATTATTTTCCGGGATCCCCCTGATTTCAGCGTTTTTAGACCTATTTAGCCTGTCTATTTGCTCCATTTGGTTTTCTAATACTTCAATTCTTGCTTCGAGGCCGGTTTTCTTTTTCTCAAGCTTGTTATTAGTGTCCTCAAACTCGTGGACGCGAAAAAGAATGTCCTCATATTGCTTGCTCATCCCCACTAGAGTGGCAAGAATTTGCGTGTTTTGTTCGAGCAGTTTGGCGAGTAGTTCACTATCAATAAGTGAACTGCCACTGGGTTTGACAGTCGGTGTGACACAAATGCATTGTTTACATTTTATGAGGGCACGCCGCTCCTTAGAGAGGCGACGGTAGGTACTTTCCGTCACACCTCCACATTGCAGATGGAATGTCTCCTTGCAGGTTACGCACACAAAAATAGACTCATCTGAAAGTGTTGGTTCGGAACATTTTTGACAGGTATTATTCATGTTGATGATGTATGATATGTTGATGATGTTTCACTGTTGTTTTACGTTATTTGTAATAGGCAGTAAAAGTTTTGCTATAAGCAGTCACAGTTCTTAGCACAGATAAACACTGGATTGAACTGTCACTGTCAAATGTCACTTGATCGAAAATTAATACACTTGTAATCGCTGTAGAATTAATGAATTATAACCAAGTTTGAAGTTTGTACACTAAATGTGACCCAAGGAATCACCTCCAATACATTTAATTTTCAATATGACGGTTTTATATATAGATTTTATGATTTTATCGGTAGAGCAAATATCGTGGTATACACTGTTTATTGTTGTATTGTTAACTGAATGTTAACTGATAAATTAGTTTAATTCATAAAATCGTCGAAAATATGGTTCAACATCATTTAAAACCGTTTAATGTAATCAAATTTATGGCAGATGACGATAAAACAGCGAACAACATGCTAAACCTTGAAGAACATAGTAAAATTGGTAAATAAAACTATAAAAATAGTGTAAATATTCCAAAATATGGTGGAAGTCTTGAAAAACACATGTTTTTTACTATGGTTTACCATATTTATCACGTCTGTTAATGATTTTCAATAAATTATCAAATTTTCAAGCTTTTATCCACGTAAGAATTGTTTCACCATCTTCCACCACAAATTTAACTATGTTTTACATCATTTATCACATTTTAACGATGTTTTATATCAATGTAGCCACGTTTTGCTACGTTTCGCCACGTTTTGCCACGTTTTTCATGACTTTTTTTAGTATCTTACCACGATTCGTCATATAAAACCAAGCTTTTACTAGTTTTACTAAGTTAAACGTTGGATACATCACCTCATTTTATCATATTTTGCCACGTTTACCACGTGTTGTGACGTCTGCTAGTTTCTTACATGTATCATCATATTCAACCATGTTTTTATGTGTTTTTCCACTTATTTGGTGAAACTTGGTGAAACATGGAAAAAAAATCATTAAGATATGTAAAGCAATGAAAAACATCGGAACAATTAAAAATCATGCTAAATTCCTTTAAAACCAGGCTTTCAAAGGTTAAATGCGGTTTAACAGTTGAAAATACAGTTAATAATTTAATGAATTACAAAAGATAGCTAAAAGTGTAAAATTCAGAAAATCGTACCCTAAAATTAGGTTAACACGATAAAACCGTGGAATATGTATGCATAAAAGTGGTACAATGTAGTTAAAATGCTCAAAGTTGTAAAATACGTGTTTGAAATGCACTAAAATGATATAAGTTATTAAAGACGCTAAAAAATACAATACACGGTATTACTCGCTACAACAATAGTCATACGCTTAAAGAGTTATATTTATCATATTCAACCATGTTTTTATGAGTTTTGAGTGAAACACCGTAAAACATGGAAAAATATACGCTTAAACAAAGTTAATAGTGATTTAATATGGTAAAACAAAACAAAACGTGGTAAAAACTCGCAGAAATTTTTAATTTTTAATTTTTTTTATTTATTTATTTATTAGTTGTAAATTATTTAACATGATAACAATATGCAGACTTATATATATTTTTTTTTCGTTTTTTTATTCTACTACTCCATAAGTTGAGCTCCAGGAGCTCGTGTTTATGGGAGGAGTATTTACATTTAGTTCTAATGATTTTTTAAACAATAATCAAAAACTTTTGATATAAATACAAACATAATTTATTTATTTATTTATTTACGGACAAATAGTCCATTAACAACATATTAATTACACGAATAAGTTTTATAAACAGAGATGACAGTGAAAGGAGAGCATATATAAATGAGGAGCGAAGACAATAATAATGACAATAATAATATAAAAGTAAGAATGGGATATAATAATAAGTCAAAGCATGAAGATGGTTCAAAGGGCATTAGAAATTAGACATTGCGTATTGACTGTCGAAAGTCATTTAGGCATATACCACAAAATTCAATGCTTTGACTTGACAGTGAGTTGACAAGTCTCGACATTCTGGACAAAGGAGAATGGTATCCATAATTGGTAGAATGTTGATTGACGAACAGCAATTCATTATTTCGGAGTCTACGGGAAGGGATGTTGAATTGGATAAGTTGCAACAAAGCAGGTGAGTCTGTAATACCATTGATAATCTTAAATATGCAAATCAGATCATCATCATATAATATTAACATTGGTACACAAATTAGAAAAGTGTGTTTTTAAAGATAATTAAAATAATATATCTTCTTACAGATTAAGTAAGCGTGAGGAAATTAAGGGTACAATATATCAGGTAAACAAATTAGAAAAATAGTTTTTTAAAGACAATTAAATTAATATATAAATATTTTACAAATTGAGTAAGTGTAAGAAAATTAGTGGTACAATATATCAGTATCCAATTTTAGGGACTTAATTAACTTTTTGAATTGTTCATAATTCACAGTTTCGGTTACACTAATTTTATTTTTGGACAATAATATATTGTACCATCTTACACCTAAATACGAATAGTGGTGCTGAGCCGTGGTCGTTGTAAGCATAGGAATGGCTATTACCTAAGCCATTAGTTTTGAATCTATTGCTTATGCTATCTGAGGGGTGAATTTTATAAATAAAATATTCTTTATAAATTTGATATAAGGCGATTCTCTTATACAATTCTGTGATAGATGGTACATTAAATTCCCGAATTATCTCTAAAGTAGGGGAGTCATATGGTTTCCTAAGGATGATTTTTATAATTATTCTTTGAATTGTAATTATGGGCTGTAAAGAAGCCTTAAAAGCCCCTCCCCACCCAATAATCCCGTACTGCAATATGGACTGAATTAATGCATAATAGACAATTTTGAAGGTTTTCTTATTTAAAATATTTCGTATATTATAGAAAATATAGATAAGTTTTCTTATTCTTTCAACAGTGAGATTAATATGGTCTTTCCATTTAACATTTTTATCTATTAAGATACCAAGATATTTTATTTTTCAGGGTGAAATGCCTAAAACCAAAAAAAAAAAAGATATTTTATATTAGATTTATGATTAAGTTTCGGGCAGTCCGTATTACATGTACCGTCACTTACACAATTTTTAGAATGAAATGTTATGTTAATTAGGTTATTTGGCACATCTTCTTGTAGAGTGAAAGGAATACAATATGTTTTTTCTGTGTTGAGTGATAATAAATTGCCATCGAACCAATTTTTTATAACCTTCTTATCTTGATTGGCTGCATTGGTAATTTCGTTCCATGTCTTTTTTTCGATAATTATTGCAGTGTCGTCAGCAAAGGATATAAGTTTACCATTAAGTGATAATTTAAACATATTGTTAACGTAAATTATAAATAAAATTGGTCTTATAACAGTCCCTTGGGGAATTCCAAATTCTAAAGTTTCATCCACGCTTAGTGAGTTATTTAATTTTACTTTTTGGTTTCTTTGAGTTAGTTAGCTTTGCAGCCAATACATTACCTTACCAATAATGCCGATATCATTTAATTTATTTATTAGTTTTGTATGGGAGATACTATCAAAAGCCTTACGCAAATCAATGAAAATGCCAAGGCATTTATTTTTTTTATCTAATGCACGGTATATAGTTGAAGTTAGTTCTGCAATGGCATCATGAGTGCCTAGTTTCTCTCTAAATCCAAATTGGCTAGGACTAATTATTTTATTATTTTCAATATAGTACAACAGTTTTTAATATTATCGTGTGTAATTTGTCGGTATCTTTAGTGTTACTCCATATGTAATCGATACAAGATGGACGTTGACCCGTAATTTCTCTAGTATATTTTTTTATACACAATATAAAATTCATTTCCGACATAAAATTGATAAATTCAGTTTTTATTTTCGTTTGAAACATCTATGTTGAAATCGCCGATTATTGTTATGTTCTGTTTATTTTTTTTGATAATATAATGCTTCTCAATTCATCCATAAATGTATACTCGTATGATCCGTGTGTTCGGTAAATTGCAATAATATTAAAACATATTTTATTTACATTTAGATTAATATCTAAGCAATTAACTCGCTGCATAGGTACTTCTTCCACTGCGATGTTTGAATAGCAAGATTTAATAAATACAACAATACCACTATTTCTATTAATAGCACAAGATGTTACGAAGTAGCTATATTCTGGTATGCAAAATTTATTGTATTCGTTGGTGAATGCTTCAGTTAACACTATGACGTCCGGTTTATGATTTAGTAAATTAATTGAGAGTAAAAATTCATTGAAATTTTGTTTCATCGATCTAATATTTAAATGGAGTACCGAGAATGAATTTGATATTTTATCCACGATTTTATTACAATCATTTAAAGTGTGACAAATATATTCCGAAATATTAAGAGTTTTATCTAATTCCTCAGTGAAGAAATTATTCATTTTTAAAGAAATAAGTATACGAAATACAACTCACTCATATTCAATCCGCATTTGGGCATTTTGTATCATTTTTTTGCGGAATTCACATAAATGACTGTTGGCTGCGTGATCATTTTGATAGCCCTTTCTGTTAGTGCAGTTGTGGCATTTGGCAGGTTCTTGTTTTTTGGTGCAGTTTTGTATTTTGTGCTCTTCTGCACAGTGGAGGCATCTGGGATTCTTCATGTTTTCGAGGCATCTCAGTGAGGTGTGTCCGTATCTAAGGCAATGATAGCATTGCATCAGTGGATCACAGTCTTCTACGTGCGCTCTTGTATATCCAATATTCAGTTACAGTCAATACTCAGTTTTGCAGTTGTTTGAATGATGAAATTTGCTAATTTTTCCGATTTTTTATTCTTCAGATTTTTTTTAACAACGATTGGTTCATTGTCTGTTTCCGAGATCATGGCATTTTTTAGGTCTTCATTTTGATTTATCAAATCTGTTTTTCTAGTTCTTCTTCCTTGTAGCCAGCGTCAACACCCTTAATGATAATGCATGTTTTTTTTTCTTTATTTCATTAGCGTGTATTCCAATATCCGGGTTTTTGTGGATTTCGTTTATTATTTTTTCGGTGTCATTTTATTTCTCACATGTTACGCTGCCTTAGTTCTTGTATGTTCAATAGACCATTTAGCAAATTTTACAGGAGACGTTTTTTTTTGTTTTTACAGGCAAATTCTAAAAAATTCTCGATTTCGGTCATTTAGTTTAATACATATGTGTAACAGGAAATTATTAAAGATCATTTTTCGAAGGTTGAAGCTATATTATGCCCATATTATGACTTTAAAGGTGGACGTTGAACATGGCTTGAAAAGTATGAATGATTATTTTGGATATTGAACATATCGTCTGGAGATTGAACAATTCGGCTCCCATAAGTTTGAGGTATTTTTTGTTCAATTAGCCAATTAGTGGTAAATTGTATATACAGGGTGATTTTTAGATTTCAAATACTTCACTTTTATCTTAGTTAGTAGTTGACTTAAAGTATTACTTTAAAATATACAAACAGAGTCCTCGTATTGATTTTTTCCAAAAACTGCTCTATAAAAATCATCCAATATTATGGAAGTTTGAAAACAATGCACAAGTACAAAGGTACCTACCGCTAATATACTACTATCGGTTGTCGGTGCATGCGTGATGTGAAATATTCTTACATTGTACGTATTACGGCCTCCGTGGTCTAGGGATACTCTTGACTAGAAATCCGGAGGTCGCGGATTCAAATCCCGGCGTGCGCAAGTAAATTTTATTTGATTCATTTATGTTATTTTCACAAATTATTCATTTGAAATAACATATAGTCTATTTGCGGCATGTTCCAGAGAGGAAGATATCGTGTAAAGACCACCATAAGAATTGAAATGGCTTTAGCCGTGTTTGGTGATCAGATCTGAATAGATACTCACATACCATCTCTCTTCTCCTTCCTCCTCCTTCCTCTCTTTCCCCTCTCCATTTCCTTCCCCTCCACACTACCTTCAGCCTCACAATATACTAATATACCCCAATTGGGGATTCCATAGTCTCACAAAAATTATTAAAGTTCAATTATCAGTTGAAAATTTGTTTTTTTTTATTGTTTTTTACCTACATTTGATAAATGTAATTTTTAAAATTTACTTACTTTAGAAAGATATTTTTTTCTTTCGGAAGGTCTTATTTGCCGTGAACTTATTATTTATATTGATTATCGTGAATAAAATATTATTTTTTTAAATACTTTCAGCTCTTAAAATCCTAAAATTATAATATCCCGCGATTTGGGTTATGGGTGTGCGCTATTTAACCCTTCAGTATTTCAAATATGAATTCAAAGAAGTCTTCACTGCGATTGAATTTCTCATGAAATTTCCGAATGTTTCCGATATATTTTAAATTTACTATAGGTTTCTTATTTTAAAAGTTGACGTTAAGACCAATATCATTTTAAAAACTGGATAAAATTTTCTTTCATATATTTGTGTTTATAAGAAACAATAATATTTCTAAATAATAAAAAAATAATGCCAAACACGAAAAATGTTAAAAAAAAAACTTACCGAAACGCTTTTACTCAAAACGCCAATAACATGAAAATTATTCCATATTTAGAAAACAGTTTCATATTGTTTACAAAGTTGGTAACAAAATAGTCACTTCACTTTTCATGCCGTCAATACCAAAAAAAAATATAAAAAATTTGTAAACTTCAGAAAATTATTTGACATCGAGGAAATAGTACAAATTTTTTTAACAACTTGTACTCGTTATTCCATCAAAACGAGGTTACATTTTAAAAATGTGTATTAACACACACCTGTACAAGGCATTTATATTATAAAAGAATATCATTTTAATGAATTTTTTTGATAAATTAGAATTTAATTACGTAAAACTTTCACCTTACGTGAAATAAACCAACTTTTGGTCCCAGCACAAAACACCCTTTTTCAAACAGTAAGGCACTGACAAAAAGATATTTTATATAGTTCCATTTATGAAGTTCATAATAAGACATATTATTAAAAAAACGAAGAAATAGAAACGAAATAACCATTAAAAACTGAAATTAAAAATGTAAATATTCGAATCAAACCGGCGACTTCAAACACTAAACGGTCGTTTGTCAGCCATGTTGGAATAGTGATGGGGTCGCATTGAAACTTGAGTGGTAACGGTTACAGTTGGAAATAAAATTAAAATGAATTGTAAGCACGTTTTCTTAGGGTTTTAAATTCAAGAATTATGTTCACTGAAAAATTACCGATACTAAGACGTATAATGTTATTAATAATGTTTAATAATACTGATGTAGCTTTTTGTGTTGCATTAATTAAGTGACTAGGATTGTAGTTATTTCGTCGAATGAAGGCCAGTATAATAATAATATTAAATGTTTTTCAATGTGTTGTTCTTGTATTGTTTTGTATTTACTATGTTTATGTCATGAACTTGCATAATGTAGATTGACTAGATAATCATTTTTGGAAAAATATGTGAAAGGGTTTAGTTTTTCCTGTGGGGAAGACTTAACTCAGGCATAAAGTCAGATTTTTTTGTTTGTTTTTTATTCGTCCTTTTTGTAATAAACAGAGATAATGATATCCTCACTGGGATCTCCCCCACTGAGGAATTAATTTACATATAATTAGAATGTAATAGTATTGATAATATGAAAAATATAAAACTAACTAACTAACCATCACGCCGTTTCCCCTCAGAGGTAGGCAGAGAGGAAGGACTGCCAAACAACTCGGTCTTGGCACACACTCCTTGCCTCATTCACCTTGCCACATTCATACATCGTCTGATACATACTATTCTATTGTTCTGACTCTTGACATGGCCTGACTCAAGTATCTGATTCACTTGGTCGTGCCATGTCTTCCTCGGACGTTCCCGACTTCTGCCACCTTTCACATTTGCATCATATATTCTCCTTACACTCCTTTCTTCGCTCATTCACTCTACATGCCCAAACCATCTATGCGTCCCTTTCTTGATCTTACTCATTACGCTTACATCAGCCTTGCACTCTTTGCGAATCTCCAGATTCCTTACACGATCATACATGGTTTTACCACAAATACGCCTCAGGGATCTCATTTCAAGCGCATTCAATCTACTTTCATCCTTTCTTTGCCAGTTCCATGCCTCACTTCCATACATCAGGGTAGGTACCAGCACTCCATTGTGGACTGCTAACTCCGCTTCTTGGATATTTTTTTGCTAGCGCCAACTGAGTTCAGTCCTCCATTAATGGAGTTACCTGCATTTAATCTTCTTTCAATATCTCTGTCAGCCTTCCCATCTCTCGTAAACATGCTTCCTAAATACACAAACTCATCCACCTGCTCCAAGTATTCCTCACATACATTGTTCACTTCAAGCACATTCATGCATATTATATTTCATAATTAACATATCAAAATTACCAAATGGTATATGGCAAATAAATGTATCTTTCATAGTCTTCACAAAACTGTTGTGCAACAAATATGATTTAAGATTTTCACGGCCAAAAGTATTTTTGTTATTTGTTTTTGGGGTGTTATGCAGTATTGTGCTAACTCCTTCTTTAGCCAACTTTAGATAACACATCTGCCCTGATGATGGACACTGCAATGCTGTCCGAAACGTTGGCTAAAGAAGGAGTTGGCGCAACACGGCATAACACGGCATTTGTTATTTTTAGGGCTTGTTTACAATTCATTAATCATGTGAATATGTCCATAGATATACCTATCAATCTGTCAAAACTAAAGTCTCTTGGAATCATAGACAATATAATTTACCAGAAACAAACACATAATTCGGATGTTCAAAATTACCCCCAGTCACAAAATATTTATTTTATATTTATAAAATATTTTCCACCCAATTTCACAAACATAATATATAAAATGCTTAACTTATATTTTAAAAATGTGCGAGGTCTTCCCACAAAAATTCATAACTTCTTAAATCAGGTCCTTTTGAACAATTTTGATATTTATCTTATATGCGAAACTTGGCTAAAGGAATTTATCCATGAAAATAATTTTTTTGAAAATATGTACGAGTATTTAGAAAAAATTGTGATTACTCTTATTTTTCTCACTCTTAGTATACTGACAGATCTTTTAGTTTATAGCAAGTACTTAACCGGTTTTTTATCTTTGTATCAGTCTATTGCAATCGCTACAAATGTGTATTATTATTGTAACCATGAAAATGTAATGTTTTGGATTTCTAAACTTAGGATCTCTTTAGAATTTTTAATTTTTTTAATACTATTATACATTTTTCAATACCAACATTTCAATTATATCTCTACATATTCAATTAATCTCTTCTATGTTTTCGAAATTCAACATATTCCATTATTATTGTTTACACATATGTTTGACCTATATACTCCATTCAAATGCATGTTCTCGGTGAATTGAATATATATTATCAAAATGTTAGAGGTCTGCGAACTAAGACTCATGTATTTCTTTCCAGCGTTATTAATGCCAATTATGACGTAATATGCTTGACTGAGACTTGGCTTCTGCCAAGTATATTTGACTCGGAATTATTTGATAACCGTTATGTAGTGTATCGTTGTGATCGCGACTATGTGCGGTTGGGACAGGCGCTCGGCGGTGGATCACTGATTGCAGTGCGCCGCGAACTGCCGACGTGCCCCTCAACCTCTCTCCCTCCTGTCCAACGCGCAGAAATAGCGACAGCAACTCTTGCACTAGGCCCTAGTGGGCATGTTTCTAAACTACGTATATACTGTTCATACTTCGTGCAGGGCGCGGAGCAGATTAAATCTTTAAGTGACTTTTTTGAATTTATATCTGCGTTGTATACAAATTTCCCCAATGATGAATTCCTTCTATTAGGAGACTTTAACATATCACATGCCCCATGGCTTCTGCCTTTGACCGCAGACGGTGCTCTATTACTTAACGGATCCTCAATCGATGCACTTACTTCAACTCTCTCTGATTTCTTAGACTTTACTGGCTTCCGTCAATTCAACAACCAACTTAATATAAACGAACGTATTCTCGACCTGGTAATCTCGAGTAACGTGTGCACGGTAAGTGGTTGCAACACTCCACTAGTGCCAGAAGATGCACATCACCGCTCCTTAGAGTTGGCGCTGCGCATATCCCGCGAGCCTTCCCTCCAAACCCCGCGATCGCGCACGGTCCGCTCCTATCACCGCGCTGACTATGGACTGATTAATAGCGCCTTGGCAGCCGTTGACTGGACGACGACCTTAAACAGCAGTAATGTAGACTCACTCACAGCGCGTTTCTATTCTGAATTAAATAAGGTAATTGACGCACACGTACCATCCAGAACAGTTAACATAGACTCTAGATATCCTCCGTGGTACAGCTCTGCCTTAAAAAAAGTAATTAAAGAAAAACTTAAATTTCATAAAAAATACAAAATTTATAACCGTTACTCAGACTATCATACTTTCTCTCTTCTTCGAGAACGACAAAAGTGCATGCAGAAAGTATGCTATGACAATTTCATTAATATGGCCGAATCTAATATTAATACCGATCCCAAACATTTCTGGACATTTGTTAAATCTAAGCAAAAAAGCTCTGAACTACCTAACAATATGTATCTTAACTCTCAGCATGTATCGGGTGGGGAAGCTATAAGTAACTTATTCAATATACATTTCCAATCCTCCTTCGAATCCCACACCCCGTGCACCTCGTCTACCACTCGAGTATATAATCCAAACACCTCAGTACTCAATCTAAGTAATGTTAATATGGACGCTGAATTAGTTTGTAAATATCTTAAATCATTAGACCCTACCAAAGGCAGTGGGCCTGATGGTATACACCCAGTGTTTTTAAAGAATTGCGCTGGTGTTTTATGTTATCCGCTAAGTCAAATATTTAAAACCTCACTGTCTTCTGGCATTTTTCCGCAGCAATGGAAAAGCTCATATGTTGTACCTATATTAAAAAAAGGAGACAAGCACAATATTGAAAATTACAGACCGATCTCTAAACTAAATGTAATGGGTAAGCTTTTTGAAAAAATTGTTTATGATAATATTTTTCCTTGTATACGGCCACACATTATTCCGAATCAACACGGCTTTATGACCAAAAAATCAACAGAAACTAACCTTTGTGAGTTTGTTGACACAGTCCTTGTTGCTATGGATAACGGATATCAAATAGATGTAGTCTACACAGACTATTCCAAAGGCTTTGATAAAATCCCACACAGCATTTTAATTGAGAAAGTCGAAGCAATGGGTATACACGGTGACCTCCTTCGTTGGTTAGCCTCTTACCTCTACAATCGTACACAAGCTGTAACTGTTCAAGGGTTTTGCTCTAGTTTCGTGCCCGTAACCTCAGGAGTACCCCAGGGATCTCACCTTGGCCCCCTTTTATTTAATATCTTTATGAATGACGTTAGCATAATTATCCGTAATTCTCAGCTATACTTATATGCTGATGACAAAAAGATAGTCAAAATCATAAAGTCTGAGATGGATTGCATAGAACTCCAGCATGACCTTGACTCTCTGGTGAATGAATATTGTTTAAAAATCACCTTCTTTTGAATGCAGACAAATGCAGCGTCATATCTTACTCTCGAAAGAAACACACAATATTATATCCCTACAAAATTAAAAACAAACTCTTAAACAGGGTAAATGTGATTAGAGATCTTGGAGTCCTAATGGACAGTAAGCTTCTATTTCAATCTCATATCGAGCATATTACGTCGAAGGCTTTGAAAATGCTGGGATTTATACTTAGAGTATGTTCAGTTTTCAAAAATCCACAAACATTTAAGATTCTCTACATATCTTACGTCCGAAGCCACCTAGAGTATGCATCAACAGTGTGGAACCCTCATAATTCTACATATAAATCAAACATAGAAAGAGTTCAGAAAAAGTTTTTGAAATATGTCTCTTATCGCATGCGAAATGATGAAAACAATGTGTCCATGAACCTTAAAACTCTTGATCAACGCCGAGATATCAGAGACCTAGTAATGCTATATAAGATAATCCACTATTTTATTGATAGCCCATACCTTTTACAAAATATTAATTTCAGATGTCCATTAAGAGTAACTCGATCTCCGGACACATTTTATATTCCTAAGAGCAATACTAATTATGTTGAAAATGTATTTATAAGAAGAAGCTGTAGCACCTTTAATAGATTATGCACAAATATCGATGTGTTCAATACGAGCCTCGCAGGATTCATAGCATTTCTAAGAGAGTAGCGTTCGATCGTTGCGGGAAACTTAGTAGAGTTAGTGTGTGTATTGTTTTTGTATGGGTTGAATCTGTAGTCTTTTTATTTTTATTTTTTTGGAGATTTTCCTTTTCTACTAGTTAGTATTTATATTGTATTGTATTATTTATATTCATATGTTTTTCTGTTTTTCTACTTATATATAAATGAATCTTCTGTGGAAACTTTACTGGTTTATGCAACTTGGTAAAAATGATTTGTATTAAAATATATTTGTATAACTGTTTGTTTCCCAAATAAAATAAAAAAAAAAAAAAAAAAAAACACCCCAAAAATAAATAACAAAAAGTTGTACACCAATATAATGTTACCGAGACGATTACAAATTTAGAACACAAAAGTCTAGAAAATGATAAATGGCTAAAAAAAATCGGTTGTACATGAGTGAAATGTGAAATACTCCCGAGTGAAATTATTCATGATCCATGAACTCAAATTTGCTTTGAATTTAATTGTCATAATCAAAATTGAAACTGCTTGTGTGGAGTAGATTTCAGGTAAGCGTGTAATGGGTACATATCCATAATATTTAAATGAAATTAGATAGCTTTGCTTAAATTCAAATACGGTATTGTCTTTACTTTAAAAGTTTTTATAAAAACATAAGATTGTTCATTTTAATAGTAGATTTATTTTTTTGGTAATCATATATTTTTCAAAGTCTTTAGAAATAAATATTATTTCAAATGTTTCAAAATAAAACCGGTGACCGATTTACGTGTTTCGAATTTCGAATATGATCCGCCCCATCACTAATTAAACAGCTGACCAGAGCTAAATGGCGAACGTTTCGTCGTCATTCGTAAAAATTAAAAATGATAACTTAAATTTGTTAATGGAGCCTCTTGTTGTTCATTAATAATAAACACTTTCACGATATTCACATAAATATAAATCAAACACTGCAAATTCAATGCGAAAACACTCACTTTTAAAACACTTTCGGGTGAATTTGAAAGACATTCACTTTTAACATACTATTATTGTAAGATTAAATCATCAAAAGAAACCAAAACGAACACACACAAGTCGTTAATATATTGAATTATAATAAAAAAATAGATTACGTTGACATTTTGTAGAAATAATGACCAAAAACATAATTAAATCACGGAGCTCCATCTGTCACTAGAACGGTCAACGGAATAATTCCGCCAATTTGTAATCATTCACTTTGTCATTTTTTAGGATTTTTTCCTTTGAATCAATTATAAATATTTCAAAGACAATAAGGAACATTATTTTGTTTTCTTTCTGACATAAAAAAATCACAAATGTTCGCACAAGAGAAAGAGAGATATCTAACTTTTAATAATGTTCAGTCGCTGAGGGGCAATATACGCTACCTGCACTCATAACGGGATATGATGTTTTGGGTCTCGTAATAAACAACGGGTTAACATTATATTTATTGTTGTTAGTAGCGGGCCTAGTTGGTTTTATTGTAGTTCCTAGATAAGAATATGTTTATTGTTTTTATGTGACTTAAAAAAACAAAAAAATCAGAAACTTTAAATTGAATGAATTCAAAATTGAAATATTTTGACTTCGTTTTCATCAGCGATCTCAGCAGTGATAACGGACTAAATATGTGTCGTAGATGTCTTTCAATCAGACTATGAGGACAGTCGACTTCTTCAATATTTCCATGTCCTGGCTCTTTTGTCGTATTTCTTGAATAAAAATAAGTTTTAATGCACTAATATAATTAATTAATACTCATTTTAGGTAAATGTCCTAAGTTTATAAATAAATAATTGAATAAATAAATAATAAATGAAGCATCCTGTATATTTGCCTTGCAAATTCAAGAAGTACATGTAAAATATGGTGAAAAAGCCTATAAATGACATAATTTTAAGACTTACCTTTCTATTTGAGCTACTGTTCTAAGGTTTATTGATTCTGGAGTCGGTGAAGTAATTTTTTAGTTCAATAACAGTATATTATATTCGCAATTAAACGTATTTTTAGTGAAACAATTTCGTTGTTAGAAAACAACTAAAAATCAACATGGCCTCACATGTTAACTAGCCGCCTCCTGATTGGTTGACGGTGGAGATTGAACATTCATGACCTCAACGCTCGGCGGGATGTTGAACAAATATCTATGAACTTTTTTAAAAATATTATATTCATAACTTTGAGTGTTTGAATGTTCAATATCCAGGAGATTGAACAAATAAGAACAGAAACATTATTCCGTGAGTGGATATTGGCACTCGAAAAATGCTTAAAATTTCACTTAAAAACCAAAAAATATGTTTTTTTTGAGCTTCATTAATGCGCAATAGGATAATGAACATATTGGCATTCATAACTCAGTTTTGCAAAAAAAGGTCTATTGAACATACAAGAACTAAGACAGCGGTTAGTATTATTTTGTTTTGATATGTTTTTTTTTGTCCAGAAATTCCTATTCCTAGTTTGGATACTTTTATTTTGTCTTTTAATATTTTTTTGATTTCATCTGCAGGTTTGTCTTCTTTGCAAATAATATTTCTTTTCTTATAATAAAGCAAAATTTGCTTTCGGTATTGGGTGAAATTTTTCCTTTACCACCATTGCATAGCTTTTAACTTCATTTTTATTTTCTTCATTTGTTCCTTTTTTTATCATATTTCTAATTTTATTATCTTGATCTTGAATCACTTTATTTTGTAGACAAATTATTGTGTTTTGTTGTGACTTGATCTCAAGCTTATCCAAACACACACATCGATTTAACTCTAATATTATTGAAAATCCAACCTGACAAGACAGAAAAAATACGGCTCCGAAAATGAATTATTTTAAACGTTGTGCGCCAAATGTAACGTAGGATATGTTGGAACGCCAATGTAAGTAATGTAAATGTAGGAACATTCCATGTAATAGTGAGATCTACAGGATCAATTAGAGGGTACGAAAACGGTAGAGCAAAGATCTCAATCCCATGATTGTGGGGATAATTTTCTGTCAAGTAAGGTGGAAAATTAGAAATAATAAGTGTAAATACTTAATCGAAATTATATTGAAACCATCAAAAGTTCAACAAGGGAGTACAAATAATATCTAAATAAACTAAATACATGTATCACCGAGCACCGATCACCGAGCTTGAAAATGTGGAACTTACCTAAAATAATTGCACATAATTTTGAATGTATAAAATGAATAAAAATTGCAGCTGTGAAAAAATTGATTTTACAAACGAGTATACTTACCTTGGCATAATCGTAGACAAAAACTTTAAATGGGACAAAAGTGTGACAAAAATTTGTAAACAGCTCCGATGTTTGGCGAGTAATTTTTCTAAATTAAAATTTGTATTGCCTCGATGCACTCTCAAACTTATATATCTTTCTATGGTCGAATTTATGAATCGAAATCGAAAATCGTCGAAAAACACTGAAAAATAATGAAAAACCTTGCAAAATTTGTAAATACGTCATAAAAATGATCTTAAACATCGTAAATCGTCGAAAAACACTGAAAAATATTGAAAAACCATGCAAAATGTGTGAAAACGGGATATAAACCTCAAAAATTGTAGAAAAACGTTGTTTTTGTGTTAAATTGTAAAAAACATGGAAAATGGTCTAAAACATCGTAGATCGTCGAAAAACACTGAAAAATATAGAAAAACCTTGCGAAATTCGTAAATAAGTCATAAAAATGATCTTAAACATCGTAAATCGTCGAAAAATACTGAAAAATATGGAAAACCCATGCGAAATTCGTAAATACGTCATAAAAATGATCTTAAACATCGTAAATCGTCAAAAAACACTGAAAAATA
>JAIUSX010000694.1:5000-15000 GCA_026573805.1 Hesperophylax magnus | reverse complement strand
CATTTAAAGGAATAAGTACTGATAAGTATCTACCTAGAAATGCCTATGAATTTTTATTTTATTTTGTACGCTTTTCAAATGTAATTGATGTGTTGTCTTGGTTACACATTAAACAGCATTAATGTTTTCTCGCTAGAACAGTCGCATAGTCTCCGGTGTTATTATTTTCAAAAACCTTCCGGTACTCCCGAAAATTACGAAAATTTTGTTTTTTTTAATACTATCTTACGACTATATTAACAGTGCTATTATTTACAACCCAACAGTGTATTTCTTTTGTTCAAAAACGCGCTATTGCCCGTTTTTACGAGTGGTTTCTGTGCTACGTAGTGTTTGTTAAGATTGTGTACCTATTTTTGATATTTTTTTTTCAGTTTTAGAAGTTTCCAAGAAAACAATCTTCTGTGACGTCGTTTGTTTAGGATATTTTTTCACACCACGTGTGCTTTGGTTTCCATGGATTGTTTTTATATTATTTTGAATTTGCCCCAAAACGTTTTTTTACGTTTAATTTTCACTTTTCTTTCATTTTTCAGTGTAAATGGCGTCTGGTGCGGTTTCGTCGGAGGATTCTGATGGCTCCACCAGGAATCCTGGAGATCCTTTGGGGGGACCGTGAAAAAAACCTTATGAAAAATATTCAGGAACTAATTTCCTCCACATCGCCTACTGCTGGACCCTCTAAGACCACAAAATCCAAAAGGAAGTCCCACAGGGAACAATTGACCATTGACTCAGACAGTGAAGTTGGATCAGAACAAGATACTGCTCGGCGTATCCCGTTTTAAGCTGATAACCAGGAAATGGCTTTGCCATTGCACCCTCAACCACTCCGAATGCCGAAAATAAGAAACGGGGGTTAGGTATGTATGTATTTATTTATATAATTTGTACATTTATTTATAACAATTACGGGTAAAATAGCCATAATTGTACCATTTATGCAGTGTATATGCAATGCCAAAAATCTCGCAAATGCGCTATAGGACACAAAAAATAAATCTATTTTTTTATCTACCGCATTCAAAAAGCACGTAGCTCTCCCCCACAGGTGAGTTCATAAATAAATTAGTGCGGCTCGCTCTACTATATAGAAGACGTCATTTTTATGACGTCCTCGAGAGTGAGACTCTGGTACAAAAAAAAAATAATTTGGCCAGTATCTCATTATTAGATAAGTGATCGTTTATTACTTGAAAAAATATTTAAGCAAATCAATACCTCTACTTGTCTCTAGGGAGTGGTAATTGGTCATGCCTAATATATAAATCGATGGGTAAAGCCAAGGGTAACGTCCATAGAGCCGCGAGAATAAAAACCTTAAACCTTAAATTAAAAAGCAGTTTCCGAGTTGTTCCTCTGAAGGGGTACTGTCAGTGCCTAAAACAGGGCAAGAAAGTGGTGGGTCTCCTCCAGAATGTTATTTATTTATTTTTTTAACCGAATTTTCGAAAAAAAGAAAATGGAGACGTGTCCCGTATTCTGGTTAGGTTAGGGGTTAGTGACCGGATAAATCGTCAAAATGAAAATTCAACAAACCTTTAAACGGCGATGTGAGGTCATGAAAAGTGATGAAACAAAAACTAGGTTGAATAGGTTACGAGTATAAGTATTTAACCCAATTTTTGTTTCATCACTTTTAATGACTTCATATCACTTTTTCAATGTGTGTTCGGTTGTCATTGTGGTGATTTATCATGCAACCTGATTGCATTTATCAATTATCTTTTAATTTTAATTAATTAATTTATTTCATCGACACTCGTGGCGGTTTTCGATAAACTTAGTGTGGCTTTCTTCAGTCACCCTATGTATTATGATTATATATAAAATTTATGATCAATATGTTTCCTTGCTAACTCAACACGGTGACTGTTCAACACACTTTTAAAAAGTGATATAGAATCATTAAAAACGATTTTTTTTTTTTAAACCTAACCTAACATAACCTAACCTTACCTAACCTAACCCAACCTAACCTAACCTAACCTGACCTGACCTAACCTAACCTACTTAACCCAATAAAAAAAAAGTTTTTGTTTCATCGCTTTCCATGACTTTACATAACTTTTTAAATATGTGATGAATTATCATTTTGATGATTTATCCCGGTCACCGATCAATATAATATACAGAAACCCATCTTACGACTTGTAGTACGATAATATCGTAAAAAGAATTCAATTCACAAACCTTTCATCTTTTTTTTCGTCTCTTGATGAGTTCAAAACATTGTAGACGATAGATGATGGCGTAGCCATTTCATAGAAAATTAGGTTTTTTGTTATTATTCTTCTTATGCTGCGTGTACCCGAGTGTCGTATTTATGTGTGAATAAAAATTATAAATAATAATAGTAATTATTTATTTTCTGGAATAACTTTACTGATGAGTAAAACCTAAAATTGTAATATTTAATTATATCGAAGATAATATTAGCGAATTCTAAAAGAAAATCTGAAAGAGAAAAATCACCAAAATAATCAGTCCTAGATGTGACCGTGTATCCTTTTCTGATTTTTCTGTTTAAGATTTTCGTTAAATTAAATTCAATTAAATAAATAATTTTCGTCAGGAGGTGAGGGAATCCAATTCAGAGCGGCGGGCGGGCGCGCGGGTAAAGCGCGGGAGTAACCGGGACGCACTTAACGGCCCTCGACGTGTTTTCAAAATTTTCTTATTTAAAAAAAATATATTTATTTTTTTTAAATTTCAGAATCGAACTCAGAACGTCACTCTTAGTGTAGAATAATAAATTTAGCCGGTTCGGTGCAGCGGGGCCGGCGATGAGTGGGATCTGATATCGAGTAGCGGCCGCGGGTGAACGGCGGGAGTAACTGCGACGCACCCGATGACGCCATTTGCCCCGGGCACGGTGTGATTTAAAAAAAAAAAAAAAACTTATTTTTTGACGTATTTTATTTCAGAATCTAATTCGGAACGCCATTCTTAGTGTAGAATATTAAATTTAAAGGTTTCGGGAGCATTGGGACCGGAGCTGATGAGATCTCATTTCGGGTGGTAGCCGCGGGTAAACGGCGGGAGTAAACGGGCCGCACTTAATGGCCCTCAATGTGAAATTGTAAATTATTTATTTTTAAAGATTTTTATTTCGGAATCGAATTCGGAACGTCATTCTTGTAGTGTAGAATAATAAATTTAAATGTTTCGAGAGCATTGGGACCGGAGCTGAGAGGATCTCATTTCGGGTGGTAGCCGCGGGTAAACGGCGGGAGTAAACGGGCCGCACTTAATGGCCCTCAGTGTGAAAATGTTTATTGTTTTAGTTTTCTTATCATGTATGTATGTATGTATGTATGTATGTATGTATGTATAATTTAACATTTCGATAGTGAGAAGACGTGAGCGACGAGAGTGACGAGAGTAAATTTATTTTTTCGAGACCGAGCGTGAGATGCGAACGCTCGCGGGCAGACGGCCGGAGATGAGGCGACGCGGGTCGCGCTACTGCGGCCGGTTTCGCGAGAGGCCCGACCGCCCGGGCGTCCGTCCGAGCGCAGTCGAGGAGTCGGAGCGGGCGCATCGCGGTCTGCAATAGTCGGTGAATTTGTTTTATTCGAATCCCTTTTAAAATCGTTTTCTTATTATGTATGTATGTGACTTATGTATAAATAAACAAAAATCTCTTCACTTTATATGTTTTGTTATGATTTTTTTTCTCCTATTTACATATGTGCGTAAAATTTTATTATAATTTTTTTACACTTCACAGACGAGTGTTTTTGGACTCTTGTAGAGGTAAAAATGTTAATTTTTATTTGAATATATTTATAAAAAAATAATTATGTTCGTGTAAATATGAGTTTATTTGATTTAATTTCACTGACGCTGGTCAATGTCGTCTATTAAGTTGTTTTTTTTTTTAACTCACCGGGAACGGTATGTCAACGTTGTCACCGAATAATGAAAATAATTTAACATTTCGAAAATGAGAAGGCGAAAGCGACGAGAGTAAATTTATTTACCGAGACCGAGCGTTAGATGTGAACGCTCGCGGGCAGACGGCCCGAGGTGAGGCGACGTAGCTCGCGCTAGTTTTGCCTTGAGAGGCCCGACCGCCCGGGCGTCCGTCTGAGCGCAGTCGAGGGGTCGGAGCGGGCGCATCGCGGTCTGTAATAGTCGGTGAATTTGTTTTATTCGAATCCCTTTTAAAATCGTTTTCTTATTATGTATGTATGTATGTATGTATGTATGTATGTATGTATGTATGTATGTATGTATGTATAGTTTAACATTTCGATAGTGAGAAGACGTGAGCGACGAGAGTAAATTTATTTACCGAGACCGAGCGTGAGATGTGAACGCTCGCGGGCAGAAAGCCCGAGGTGAGGCGACGTAGCTCGCGCTAGTTCTGCCTTGAGAGGCCCGACCGCCCGGGCGTCCGTCTGAGCGCAGTCGAGGGTTCGGAGCGGGCGCATCGCGGTCTCGGTCTACAGTCGGTGAATTTGTTTTATTCGAATCCCTTTTAAATTTGTTATCTTATGTATGTATAAATATACAAAAATCTCTTCACTTTATATGTTTTAATTAATTTATAATAAACTCCCGGGAACGGTATGTCAACGTTATCACTGAATAAATTATATAATTTAACAATTCTAAAATGTTGCCTAGTCTTGTGGGTGCCGGGTGAATTTACTCTATGTATTAGGTTAGGTTAGGTTAGGTTAGGTTAGGTAAGGTAAGGTTAGGTTAGGTTTGGTTAGATTAGGTTAGGTTAGGTTAGGTTAGGTAAGGTTAGGTTAGGTTAGGTTAGGTTAGGTTGGGTTGGGTTAGGTTAGGTTAGGTTAGGTTGGGTTAGGTTAGGTTAGGTTAGGTTAGGTTAGGTTAGGTTAGGTTAGGTTAGGTTAGGTTAGGTTAGGTTGGGTTAGGTTAGGTTAGGTTAGGTTAGGTTAGGTTAGGTTAGGTTAGATCAGGTTAGGTGCGATTACAACTTTTTAATTTTTGCAAATAGATAAATTGACAAAAATTTTTGCCAATAAAATTTTATGCCAATAAAATTTTTTGCCAATAATTATTAGCAAAAAATTGATCTTTGTCAATGGAATTTAAATTTTAAAAAGTAAAATAAATACAAAACAATACTGTTCTTGTATACGTCAACTCACCTGAGATCAAATGGGAAAATAATTCACCGACTCCAGATATTTTCATATCGGAGGGTTCGGCCCGGTAGAACTCCCAACAGGGCCTATAAATAAATCCTACTGATCCCTCAACATAAACATTTAAAAAATCTTTTGTTATCCTACATGTATTCAATATGACCGACTTTTGCATCTTTATATATAATTTTTTTGATAGATCTAATAAGCCTAAATTTTTTATAAGAGAGCTAGGTATAATGCCAGTAGCCGAAATAACGAATGGTAATATTTTTATAGTCTGAGAATGCCAAATTCTTTTTATTTCATTTCCTAAATCTGTGTATTTTCTTATTTTTTCACTAACAGATTTTTGAATATTACAGGAATTCGGAATAGCGACATCGATGATATAAGTTATTTTTTAAAATTTTGTCATGTAAAACTATATCGGTTCTATTATGACTAATCGCTCGATCTGTTAGTTATATATTTAGTTAGTTATGTTAGTTATTTATTATTATTATATCTATGTTAAGTTTTTATTTTTATTTGAAATATGTTCTTATTATGTAAATTTGAAATAACTACGTACAGCTATGTATTAAGTTTTTTTTAAACTCACCGGGAACGGTCGGTCGGTATCACCGATTAAATGAATTAATTTAAAATTTCCAAAATGCGAAGACGAAAGTAAGTGACGGGAGTAAATTTATTTACCTAGACCGAGCGCGAGATGCGAACGCTCGCGGGCAGACGGCCGCAGGTGACGCGACCAGTGTGCCCGGTTTCGCGAGCCGCCCGAGGCCCGACTGCCCGGCCGCCTGCGCGCCTTCGAGGGGTCGGAGCGGGCGCATCGCGCTCGGCGCCGTCCCGAGCGAGAACGCGACCCGGCACAGCTTTGTGCCCGCCGAGTGTGGCGGGCTCTCGATGCACGGCGTTCGCAAACTGCGGCGGCCTATCGGTCGTGTCGGCGGTGTTATTTGCGAGAAACTACGTGACGCCCGCTTCTGCGCGGCGTTCGCGCTCATGTTTTGACTCTGGAGTTCCGCGCGAGCAGAATTTTCAAAAGCAAAGGCGGAGGATTTTATCCCCGTCTCACTGTTGCCTCGCCAAAGGCGTGCGCTTTCGGTGTACACGTTTTACGAATGGGAATTATAAATCGGACGATAGCGTCGTCGCGGGTGCGGTCTCTCTCTCGGGCGGGAGCCGTCCTACGCGCGCTTTCTTCGTTTGAAGCAAAAATTTTCCCGCGGAGCTTTCGTCTAGCCGACGGTGGCCGAGCGGGAGAATATAGCGGTACGCATAATGAGCGTGACTCGTGCGGGTGACTCCGTCGCGTGTTCTTTAACGCCGTGTTGTCCGCGCCCTCTACGCGAGGGCGGGCCTCTGTCGTTCGGAGGATTAAAAACCCTCCGACGGTGGTGCAGCTCCCTGGTTGATCCTGCCAGTAATCATATGCTTGTCTCAAAGACTAAGCCATGCAAGTCTCAGTAAAAGCCGAATTAAGGTGAAACCGCGAATGGCTCAATATATCAGTTTTGGTTCCTTAGATCGTACACGGTTACTTGGATAACTGTGGCAATTCTAGAGCTAATACATGCAAACGAGGTTCTGACCGGTAACGGGAGGAATGCTTTTATTAGATCAAAAACCAATCGGCGGCGGGGTTCGCGCCCCGTCCGTCGCCATTCGAGATGACTCTAGATAACTTTGAGCTGATCGCACGGTCTAGCACCGGCGACGCATCTTTCAAATGTCTGCCTTATCAACTGTCGATGGTAGTTTATGCGACTACCATGGTTGTCACGGGTAACGGGGAATCAGGGTTCGATTCCGGAGAGGGAGCCTGAGAAACGGCTACCACATCCACGGAAGGCAGCAGGCGCGCAAATTACCCACTCCCGGCACGGGGAGGTAGTGACGAAAAATAACGATACGGGACTCGTCCGAGGCCTCGTGATCGGAATGATTACACTTTAAATCCTTTAATGAGGATCCATTGGAGGGCAAGTCTGGTGCCAGCAGCCGCGGTAATTCCAGCTCCAATAGCATATACTAAAGTTGTTGCGGTTAAAAAGCTCGTAGTTGAAATTGTGTCCTGCGGTGTCGGTCTACCGAATGCGGTACGACAGGCACGTCTGCGGGGCTTCTCGCCGGTGCGTCCACCGCCGGCGTGTGTCGGTCGGCCTCACGGTCGGCCGCGCACCGAGGCGGGCCGTCGCGGCTGTTTACTTTGAACAAATTAGAGTGCTCAAAGCGGGCTAACACTTGCCTGAATATTGTACGCATGGAATAATAGAATAGGACCTCGGTTCTGTTTTGTTGGCTTTCTGATACCAGAGGTAATGATTAATAGGGACGACTGGGGGCATTCGTATTGAGACGTTAGAGGTGAAATTCTTGGATCGTCGCAAGACGGACTAAAGCGAAAGCATTTGCCAAAGGTGTTTTCATTAATCAAGAACGAAAGTTAGAGGTTCGAAGGCGATTAGATACCGCTGTAGTTCTAACCATAAATGATGCCAGCCAGCGATCCGCCGAAGTTTCATAATTTTAACCCGGTGGGCAGCTCCCGGGAAACCAAAGCTTTCGGGCTCCGGGGGGAGTATGGTTGCAAAGCTGAAACTTAAAGGAATTGACGGAAGGGCACCACCAGGAGTGGAGCCTGCGGCTTAATTCGACTCAACACGGGAAAACTCACCAGGCCCGGACACTGGAAGGATTGACGGATTAACAGCTCTTTCTCGATTCGGTGGGTGGTGGTGCATGGCCGCTCTTAGTTGGTGGAGCGATTTGTCAGGTTAATTCCGGTAACGAACGTAACTCTAGCCTATTAAATAGACGTGCAACCGGTATCACGAGGGTCCGTGTGCGCGCGGCTTCGGCGTTCGCGCGTCGGGGTCGTGCGTTTCGCGGTCTTCACTACCGGCGTACAATGAAAATCTTCTTAGAGGGACCGGCGGTATATATAGCCGCACGAGATTGAGCAATAGCAGGTCTGTGATGCCCTTAGATGTCCTGGGCCGCACGCGCGCTACACTGAAGGGATCAGCGTGTCCTCCTTGGCCTAACGGCCCGGGTAACCCGATGAAACCCCTTCGTGATAGGGATTGGGGTTTGCAATTCTCCCCCATGAACGAGGAATTCCTAGTAAAAGCGAGTCACCAGCTCGCGTTGATTGCGTCCCTGCCCTTTGTACACACCGCCCGTCGCTACTACCGATGGATGATTTGGTGAGGTCTTCGGACTGGTGCGCGGAAGCTCTCACGGGCATCCGACGCGTCGGAAAGTTTGACCGAATTTGATCATTTAGAGGAAGTAAAAGTCGTAACAAGGTTTCCGTAGGTGAACCTGCGGAAGGATCATTTCCTGTGTTTAATGTGTTTGTGAAAACATATACATATACATATACCATAATCGAACGAATGCTAAATTACTGCATCGGAGATCGCCCTAGGGCGCCGATGCGAACCGAGAACCGCCGGCGTCGAGCGGAGGAGGGCTCCGTCCTCTATCCGCTCGTCCGGTGAAATTTTACCCGTCGCCGTGAAGGCGGCGGTACAAAATTAATTTTTTTGTCGAATGAAATTATTAACATTTCGAAAACGCAAACCAAATTGTAAACTTGACATATATTCATTTATGTGTGTTTGTTATCATTATTACCCTGAACGGCGGATCACTCGGCTCGTGGGTCGATGAAGAACGCAGCTAAATGCGCGTCAGAGTGTGAACTGCAGGACACATGAGCATCGACATTTCGAACGCACATTGCGGTCCGAGCAAGACGTAGTTTGTCGACGGACCACTCCTGTTTGAGGGTCGCGCACACAATGCGACCAGACTGTTCTCTCGCCCCCGTCCTCGGACGTGGGCGCGCAGAGCGAGCGTTGCCGGCGTCGCCGGGGCCCGCGCGCGTCGTCTCCTCGGAGACGCGCGCGCCGGGACCTCGGCGTCCGGTTAAATTTGACGAAGTGCTCTCTCGATGCGCGCGATTTCCGCTTGCGTTATGCCAAACGCGGAGGGACGCGTGCGAGCCTTGAGCTAGCGACGACGCTGAAAACTGGCCAGTCTACCGCGCGAGCGGTCGGCTGTACGGGGCGATCTTCGCGCTCTCGGCCGCGCGCACCTCCGCGGACGCTCGTCGGTTTCGCGCCCGCTTGACAGAGTCTGCACGGGCGAGAATACGCGCACTGCTCGCGCGTACTTCTCGAATTTATAAAATTTTTGTTGTCGACCTCAAATCAGGAGAGATCACCCGCCGAACTTAAGCATATCAGTAAGCGGAGGAAAAGAAACTAACGAGGATTCCCCGAGTAGCGGCGAGCGAAACGGGAAGAGCCCAGCGCTGAATCCTGCGGCCCCGGCGGGCCGCCGGGAAATGTAGCGTTCGGGAGGAGAGTTATACATACACGCGCGGTCATTAGTCACGGCTGCCTGTCCAAGTTCATCTTGAACGGGGCCCGCTTACCCGCAGAGGGTGCCAGGCCCGTGGTGACGGTAGCCGGCCGCGACGGTCTCTCTCCCTAGAGTCGGGTTGCTTGAGAGTGCAGCCCTAAGTGGGTGGTAAACTCCATCTAAGGCTAAATACTACCACGAGACCGATAGCGAACAAGTACCGTGAGGGAAAGTTGAAAAGAACTTTGAAGAGAGAGTTAAAGAGTACGTGAAACCGTTCAGGGGTAAACCTGTGGAACTCAAACGAGCGAACGGGGAGATTCATCGTGTCTTCCGTCGGGGCTCGCGCCTCGCGCAAACCTTCGCCTTCGGCTTTCGGGTCGGGGCGGTGGGTGCGCGGGTGCGTCGTCAGGCTCCCGGAGCGCGTGCACTTCTCCCTTAGTATAACACCGCGACCCGTCGCGCCGCGGTCGAATGCGCCGTGCGGTTGACCC
>JAIUSX010000693.1:12500-19888 GCA_026573805.1 Hesperophylax magnus | reverse complement strand
TATATATAAAATTTATGATCAATATGTTTCCTTGCTAACTCAACACGGTGACTGTTCAACACACTTTTAAAAAGTGATATAGAATCATTAAAAACGATTTTTTTTTTTTAAACCTAACCTAACATAACCTAACCTTACCTAACCTAACCCAACCTAACCTAACCTAACCTGACCTGACCTAACCTAACCTACTTAACCCAATAAAAAAAAGTTTTTGTTTCATCGCTTTCCATGACTTTACATAACTTTTTAAATATGTGATGAATTATCATTTTGATGATTTATCCCGGTCACCGATCAATATAATATACAGAAACCCATCTTACGACTTGTAGTACGATAATATCGTAAAAAGAATTCAATTCACAAACCTTTCATCTTTTTTTTCGTCTCTTGATGAGTTCAAAACATTGTAGACGATAGATGATGGCGTAGCCATTTCATAGAAAATTAGGTTTTTTGTTATTATTCTTCTTATGCTGCGTGTACCCGAGTGTCGTATTTATGTGTGAATAAAAATTATAAATAATAATAGTAATTATTTATTTTCTGGAATAACTTTACTGATGAGTAAAACCTAAAATTGTAATATTTAATTATATCGAAGATAATATTAGCGAATTCTAAAAGAAAATCTGAAGAGAAAAATCACCAAAATAATCAGTCCTAGATGTGACCGTGTATCCTTTTCTGATTTTTCTGTTAAGATTTTCGTTAAATTAAATTCAATTAAATAAATAATTTTCGTCAGGAGGTGAGGGAATCCAATTCAGAGCGGCGGGCGGGCGCGCGGGTAAAGCGCGGGAGTAACCGGGACGCACTTAACGGCCCTCGACGTGTTTTCAAAATTTTCTTATTTAAAAAAAATATATTTATTTTTTTTAAATTTCAGAATCGAACTCAGAACGTCACTCTTAGTGTAGAATAATAAATTTAGCCGGTTCGGTGCAGCGGGGCCGGCGATGAGTGGGATCTGATATCGAGTAGCGGCCGCGGGTGAACGGCGGGAGTAACTGCGACGCACCCGATGACGCCATTGCCCCGGGCACGGTGTGATTTAAAAAAAAAAAAAAAACTTATTTTTTGACGTATTTTATTTCAGAATCTAATTCGGAACGCCATTCTTAGTGTAGAATATTAAATTTAAAGGTTTCGGGAGCATTGGGACCGGAGCTGATGAGATCTCATTTCGGGTGGTAGCCGCGGGTAAACGGCGGGAGTAAACGGGCCGCACTTAATGGCCCTCAATGTGAAATTGTAAATTATTTATTTTTAAAGATTTTTATTTCGGAATCGAATTCGGAACGTCATTCTTGTAGTGTAGAATAATAAATTTAAATGTTTCGAGAGCATTGGGACCGGAGCTGAGAGGATCTCATTTCGGGTGGTAGCCGCGGGTAAACGGCGGGAGTAAACGGGCCGCACTTAATGGCCCTCAGTGTGAAAATGTTTATTGTTTTAGTTTTCTTATCATGTATGTATGTATGTATGTATGTATGTATGTATAATTTAACATTTCGATAGTGAGAAGACGTGAGCGACGAGAGTGACGAGAGTAAATTTATTTTTTCGAGACCGAGCGTGAGATGCGAACGCTCGCGGGCAGACGGCCGGAGATGAGGCGACGCGGGTCGCGCTACTGCGGCCGGTTTCGCGAGAGGCCCGACCGCCCGGGCGTCCGTCCGAGCGCAGTCGAGGAGTCGGAGCGGGCGCATCGCGGTCTGCAATAGTCGGTGAATTTGTTTTATTCGAATCCCTTTTAAAATCGTTTTCTTATTATGTATGTATGTGACTTATGTATAAATAAACAAAAATCTCTTCACTTTATATGTTTTGTTATGATTTTTTTTCTCCTATTTACATATGTGCGTAAAATTTTATTATAATTTTTTTACACTTCACAGACGAGTGTTTTTGGACTCTTGTAGAGGTAAAAATGTTAATTTTTATTTGAATATATTTATAAAAAAATAATTATGTTCGTGTAAATATGAGTTTATTTGATTTAATTTCACTGACGCTGGTCAATGTCGTCTATTAAGTTGTTTTTTTTTTTAACTCACCGGGAACGGTATGTCAACGTTGTCACCGAATAATGAAAATAATTTAACATTTCGAAAATGAGAAGGCGAAAGCGACGAGAGTAAATTTATTTACCGAGACCGAGCGTTAGATGTGAACGCTCGCGGGCAGACGGCCCGAGGTGAGGCGACGTAGCTCGCGCTAGTTTTGCCTTGAGAGGCCCGACCGCCCGGGCGTCCGTCTGAGCGCAGTCGAGGGGTCGGAGCGGGCGCATCGCGGTCTGTAATAGTCGGTGAATTTGTTTTATTCGAATCCCTTTTAAAATCGTTTTCTTATTATGTATGTATGTATGTATGTATGTATGTATGTATGTATGTATGTATGTATGTATGTATGTATGTATGTATGTATAGTTTAACATTTCGATAGTGAGAAGACGTGAGCGACGAGAGTAAATTTATTTACCGAGACCGAGCGTGAGATGTGAACGCTCGCGGGCAGAAAGCCCGAGGTGAGGCGACGTAGCTCGCGCTAGTTCTGCCTTGAGAGGCCCGACCGCCCGGGCGTCCGTCTGAGCGCAGTCGAGGGTTCGGAGCGGGCGCATCGCGGTCTCGGTCTACAGTCGGTGAATTTGTTTTATTCGAATCCCTTTTAAATTTGTTATCTTATGTATGTATAAATATACAAAAATCTCTTCACTTTATATGTTTTAATTAATTTATAATAAACTCCCGGGAACGGTATGTCAACGTTATCACTGAATAAATTATATAATTTAACAATTCTAAAATGTTGCCTAGTCTTGTGGGTGCCGGGTGAATTTACTCTATGTATTAGGTTAGGTTAGGTTAGGTTAGGTTAGGTAAGGTTAGGTTAGGTTAGGTTTGGTTAGATTAGGTTAGGTTAGGTTAGGTTAGGTAAGGTTAGGTTAGGTTAGGTTAGGTTAGGTTGGGTTGGGTTAGGTTAGGTTAGGTTAGGTTGGGTTAGGTTAGGTTAGGTTAGGTTAGGTTAGGTTAGGTTAGGTTAGGTTAGGTTAGGTTAGGTTAGGTTGGGTTAGGTTAGGTTAGGTTAGGTTAGGTTAGGTTAGGTTAGGTTAGATCAGGTTAGGTGCGATTACAACTTTTTAATTTTTGCAAATAGATAAATTGACAAAATTTTTGCCAATAAAATTTTATGCCAATAAAATTTTTTGCCAATAATTATTAGCAAAAAATTGATCTTTGTCAATGGAATTTAAATTTTAAAAAGTAAAATAAATACAAAACAATACTGTTCTTGTATACGTCAACTCACCTGAGATCAAATGGGAAAATAATTCACCGACTCCAGATATTTTCATATCGGAGGGTTCGGCCCGGTAGAACTCCCAACAGGGCCTATAAATAAATCCTACTGATCCCTCAACATAAACATTTAAAAAATCTTTTGTTATCCTACATGTATTCAATATGACCGACTTTTGCATCTTTATATATAATTTTTTTGATAGATCTAATAAGCCTAAATTTTTTATAAGAGAGCTAGGTATAATGCCAGTAGCCGAAATAACGAATGGTAATATTTTTATAGTCTGAGAATGCCAAATTCTTTTTATTTCATTTCCTAAATCTGTGTATTTTCTTATTTTTTCACTAACAGATTTTTGAATATTACAGGAATTCGGAATAGCGACATCGATGATATAAGTTATTTTTTAAAATTTTGTCATGTAAAACTATATCGGTTCTATTATGACTAATCGCTCGATCTGTTAGTTATATATTTAGTTAGTTATTTATTATTATTATATCTATGTTAAGTTTTTATTTTTATTTGAAATATGTTCTTATTATGTAAATTTGAAATAACTACGTACAGCTATGTATTAAGTTTTTTTTAAACTCACCGGGAACGGTCGGTCGGTATCACCGATTAAATGAATTAATTTAAAATTTCCAAAATGCGAAGACGAAAGTAAGTGACGGGAGTAAATTTATTTACCTAGACCGAGCGCGAGATGCGAACGCTCGCGGGCAGACGGCCGCAGGTGACGCGACCAGTGTGCCCGGTTTCGCGAGCCGCCCGAGGCCCGACTGCCCGGCCGCCTGCGCGCCTTCGAGGGGTCGGAGCGGGCGCATCGCGCTCGGCGCCGTCCCGAGCGAGAACGCGACCCGGCACAGCTTTGTGCCCGCCGAGTGTGGCGGGCTCTCGATGCACGGCGTTCGCAAACTGCGGCGGCCTATCGGTCGTGTCGGCGGTGTTATTTGCGAGAAACTACGTGACGCCCGCTTCTGCGCGGCGTTCGCGCTCATGTTTTGACTCTGGAGTTCCGCGCGAGCAGAATTTTCAAAAGCAAAGGCGGAGGATTTTATCCCCGTCTCACTGTTGCCTCGCCAAAGGCGTGCGCTTTCGGTGTACACGTTTTACGAATGGGAATTATAAATCGGACGATAGCGTCGTCGCGGGTGCGGTCTCTCTCTCTCGGGCGGGAGCCGTCCTACGCGCGCTCTCTTCGTTTGAAGCAAAAATTTTCCCGCGGAGCTTTCGTCTAGCCGACGGTGGCCGAGCGGGAGAATATAGCGGTACGCATAATGAGCGTGACTCGTGCGGGTGACTCCGTCGCGTGTTCTTTAACGCCGTGTTGTCCGCGCCCTCTACGCGAGGGCGGGCCTCTGTCGTTCGGAGGATTAAAAACCCTCCGACGGTGGTGCAGCTCCCTGGTTGATCCTGCCAGTAATCATATGCTTGTCTCAAAGACTAAGCCATGCAAGTCTCAGTAAAAGCCGAATTAAGGTGAAACCGCGAATGGCTCAATATATCAGTTTTGGTTCCTTAGATCGTACACGGTTACTTGGATAACTGTGGCAATTCTAGAGCTAATACATGCAAACGAGGTTCTGACCGGTAACGGGAGGAATGCTTTTATTAGATCAAAAACCAATCGGCGGCGGGGTTCGCGCCCCGTCCGTCGCCATTCGAGATGACTCTAGATAACTTTGAGCTGATCGCACGGTCTAGCACCGGCGACGCATCTTTCAAATGTCTGCCTTATCAACTGTCGATGGTAGTTTATGCGACTACCATGGTTGTCACGGGTAACGGGGAATCAGGGTTCGATTCCGGAGAGGGAGCCTGAGAAACGGCTACCACATCCACGGAAGGCAGCAGGCGCGCAAATTACCCACTCCCGGCACGGGGAGGTAGTGACGAAAAATAACGATACGGGACTCGTCCGAGGCCTCGTGATCGGAATGATTACACTTTAAATCCTTTAATGAGGATCCATTGGAGGGCAAGTCTGGTGCCAGCAGCCGCGGTAATTCCAGCTCCAATAGCATATACTAAAGTTGTTGCGGTTAAAAAGCTCGTAGTTGAAATTGTGTCCTGCGGTGTCGGTCTACCGAATGCGGTACGACAGGCACGTCTGCGGGGCTTCTCGCCGGTGCGTCCACCGCCGGCGTGTGTCGGTCGGCCTCACGGTCGGCCGCGCACCGAGGCGGGCCGTCGCGGCTGTTTACTTTGAACAAATTAGAGTGCTCAAAGCGGGCTAACACTTGCCTGAATATTGTACGCATGGAATAATAGAATAGGACCTCGGTTCTGTTTTGTTGGCTTTCTGATACCAGAGGTAATGATTAATAGGGACGACTGGGGGCATTCGTATTGAGACGTTAGAGGTGAAATTCTTGGATCGTCGCAAGACGGACTAAAGCGAAAGCATTTGCCAAAGGTGTTTTCATTAATCAAGAACGAAAGTTAGAGGTTCGAAGGCGATTAGATACCGCTGTAGTTCTAACCATAAATGATGCCAGCCAGCGATCCGCCGAAGTTTCATAATTTTAACCCGGTGGGCAGCTCCCGGGAAACCAAAGCTTTCGGGCTCCGGGGGGAGTATGGTTGCAAAGCTGAAACTTAAAGGAATTGACGGAAGGGCACCACCAGGAGTGGAGCCTGCGGCTTAATTCGACTCAACACGGGAAAACTCACCAGGCCCGGACACTGGAAGGATTGACGGATTAACAGCTCTTTCTCGATTCGGTGGGTGGTGGTGCATGGCCGCTCTTAGTTGGTGGAGCGATTTGTCAGGTTAATTCCGGTAACGAACGTAACTCTAGCCTATTAAATAGACGTGCAACCGGTATCACGAGGGTCCGTGTGCGCGCGGCTTCGGCGTTCGCGCGTCGGGGTCGTGCGTTTCGCGGTCTTCACTACCGGCGTACAATGAAAATCTTCTTAGAGGGACCGGCGGTATATATAGCCGCACGAGATTGAGCAATAGCAGGTCTGTGATGCCCTTAGATGTCCTGGGCCGCACGCGCGCTACACTGAAGGGATCAGCGTGTCCTCCTTGGCCTAACGGCCCGGGTAACCCGATGAAACCCCTTCGTGATAGGGATTGGGGTTTGCAATTCTCCCCCATGAACGAGGAATTCCTAGTAAAAGCGAGTCACCAGCTCGCGTTGATTGCGTCCCTGCCCTTTGTACACACCGCCCGTCGCTACTACCGATGGATGATTTGGTGAGGTCTTCGGACTGGTGCGCGGAAGCTCTCACGGGCATCCGACGCGTCGGAAAGTTTGACCGAATTTGATCATTTAGAGGAAGTAAAAGTCGTAACAAGGTTTCCGTAGGTGAACCTGCGGAAGGATCATTTCCTGTGTTTAATGTGTTTGTGAAAACATATACATATACATATACCATAATCGAACGAATGCTAAATTACTGCATCGGAGATCGCCCTAGGGCGCCGATGCGAACCGAGAACCGCCGGCGTCGAGCGGAGGAGGGCTCCGTCCTCTATCCGCTCGTCCGGTGAAATTTTACCCGTCGCCGTGAAGGCGGCGGTACAAAATTAATTTTTTTGTCGAATGAAATTATTAACATTTCGAAAACGCAAACCAAATTGTAAAAACCGAAAACTTGACATATATTCATTTATGTGTGTTTGTTATCATTATTACCCTGAACGGCGGATCACTCGGCTCGTGGGTCGATGAAGAACGCAGCTAAATGCGCGTCAGAGTGTGAACTGCAGGACACATGAGCATCGACATTTCGAACGCACATTGCGGTCCGAGCAAGACGTAGTTTGTCGACGGACCACTCCTGTTTGAGGGTCGCGCACACAATGCGACCAGACTGTTCTCTCGCCCCCGTCCTCGGACGTGGGCGCGCAGAGCGAGCGTTGCCGGCGTCGCCGGGGCCCGCGCGCGTCGTCTCCTCGGAGACGCGCGCGCCGGGACCTCGGCGTCCGGTTAAATTTGACGAAGTGCTCTCTCGATGCGCGCGATTTCCGCTTGCGTTATGCCAAACGCGGAGGGACGCGTGCGAGCCTTGAGCTAGCGACGACGCTGAAAACTGGCCAGTCTACCGCGCGAGCGGTCGGC
>JAIUSX010000693.1:0-7500 GCA_026573805.1 Hesperophylax magnus | reverse complement strand
TTATTTTTATTTTATTTATTTATTTATCAAAAGAAAGTACATATTACATATTGGATGCTTTGCCCGTCCAACTAGGAAAGTTTCCCGTTCTAGGACAGACAAATTGACATGTTTAGTTCATATTATTACTGAAATGTACATAATTACATAACAAAAACCAAAAAAAAAATATTTCATTTTTCTCTGAAACTAAGTTGTGTAATAAAGAAAATGTATATAATAAATATAAGTACACATACATTGTTTTGTGAGAAGTAGAAAAAATTAATCTGGTAGCATATATTATAATCGGATTTACCGAATTAACCTGGTAACATAAAATATTAAAATTTACAGAGTATGAGGTAAGCGTTGTAACTAGAATGTGTAATAAATTATGTGCATGATTGTTTTCACTGAATTAAAACATGAATTCAGAACAAATTACATTATACGACAATACGATAGTATACATACATACATACATACATACATACATACATACATACATACATACATACGTACGTACATTCTTTTCACCATACCCCGAATGAGGGACACTCGAATGGAGTGTGTGCCTCGGGGGCTTTTTTTATGCGATTTTTTTATTCAAAAGATATCTGAAAAAAAAATGGTATAAGTTTGTACTTTATCGATTTACCGCTTTATTACAATCAGTTTCAATTCTGAAAATAATACTTAAATTAATAAAGACAGACACACAATCCAAATGTGTATTTTGACCATTTATGATTTTAGTATGAAAAGGTACGATTTTGTATTATACATTTAAAGGAATAAGTACTGATAAGTATCTACCTAGAAATGCCTATGAATTTTTATTTTATTTTGTACGCTTTTCAAATGTAATTGATGTGTTGTCTTGGTTACACATTAAACAGCATTAATGTTTTCTCGCTAGAACAGTCGCATAGTCTCCGGTGTTATTATTTTCAAAAACCTTCCGGTACTCCCGAAAATTACGAAAATTTTGTTTTTTTTAATACTATCTTACGACTATATTAACAGTGCTATTATTTACAACCCAACAGTGTATTTCTTTTGTTCAAAAACGCGCTATTGCCCGTTTTTACGAGTGGTTTCTGTGCTACGTAGTGTTTGTTAAGATTGTGTACCTATTTTTGATATTTTTTTTTCAGTTTTAGAAGTTTCCAAGAAAACAATCTTCTGTGACGTCGTTTGTTTAGGATATTTTTTCACACCACGTGTGCTTTGGTTTCCATGGATTGTTTTTATATTATTTTGAATTTGCCCCAAAACGTTTTTTTACGTTTAATTTTCACTTTTCTTTCATTTTTCAGTGTAAATGGCGTCTGGTGCGGTTTCGTCGGAGGATTCTGATGGCTCCACCAGGAATCCTGGAGATCCTTTGGGGGGACCGTGAAAAAAACCTTATGAAAAATATTCAGGAACTAATTTCCTCCACATCGCCTACTGCTGGACCCTCTAAGACCACAAAATCCAAAAGGAAGTCCCACAGGGAACAATTGACCATTGACTCAGACAGTGAAGTTGGATCAGAACAAGATACTGCTCGGCGTATCCCGTTTTAAGCTGATAACCAGGAAATGGCTTTGCCATTGCACCCTCAACCACTCCGAATGCCGAAAATAAGAAACGGGGGTTAGGTATGTATGTATTTATTTATATAATTTGTACATTTATTTATAACAATTACGGGTAAAATAGCCATAATTGTACCATTTATGCAGTGTATATGCAATGCCAAAAATCTCGCAAATGCGCTATAGGACACAAAAAATAAATCTATTTTTTTATCTACCGCATTCAAAAAGCACGTAGCTCTCCCCCACAGGTGAGTTCATAAATAAATTAGTGCGGCTCGCTCTACTATATAGAAGACGTCATTTTTATGACGTCCTCGAGAGTGAGACTCTGGTACAAAAAAAAAATAATTTGGCCAGTATCTCATTATTAGATAAGTGATCGTTTATTACTTGAAAAAATATTTAAGCAAATCAATACCTCTACTTGTCTCTAGGGAGTGGTAATTGGTCATGCCTAATATATAAATCGATGGGTAAAGCCAAGGGTAACGTCCATAGAGCCGCGAGAATAAAAACCTTAAACCTTAAATTAAAAAGCAGTTTCCGAGTTGTTCCTCTGAAGGGGTACTGTCAGTGCCTAAAACAGGGCAAGAAAGTGGTGGGTCTCCTCCAGAATGTTATTTATTTATTTTTTTAACCGAATTTTCGAAAAAAAGAAAATGGAGACGTGTCCCGTATTCTGGTTAGGTTAGGGGTTAGTGACCGGATAAATCGTCAAAATGAAAATTCAACAAACCTTTAAACGGCGATGTGAGGTCATGAAAAGTGATGAAACAAAAACTAGGTTGAATAGGTTACGAGTATAAGTATTTAACCCAATTTTTGTTTCATCACTTTTAATGACTTCATATCACTTTTTCAATGTGTGTTCGGTTGTCATTGTGGTGATTTATCATGCAACCTGATTGCATTTATCAATTATCTTTTAATTTTAATTAATTAATTTATTTCATCGACACTCGTGGCGGTTTTCGATAAACTTAGTGTGGCTTTCTTCAGTCACCCTATGTATTATGATTATATATAAAATTTATGATCAATATGTTTCCTTGCTAACTCAACACGGTGACTGTTCAACACACTTTTAAAAAGTGATATAGAATCATTAAAAACGATTTTTTTTTTTTAAACCTAACCTAACATAACCTAACCTTACCTAACCTAACCCAACCTAACCTAACCTAACCTGACCTGACCTAACCTAACCTACTTAACCCAATAAAAAAAAAGTTTTTGTTTCATCGCTTTCCATGACTTTACATAACTTTTTAAATATGTGATGAATTATCATTTTGATGATTTATCCCGGTCACCGATCAATATAATATACAGAAACCCATCTTACGACTTGTAGTACGATAATATCGTAAAAAGAATTCAATTCACAAACCTTTCATCTTTTTTTTCGTCTCTTGATGAGTTAGTTCAAAACATTGTAGACGATAGATGATGGCGTAGCCATTTCATAGAAAATTAGGTTTTTTGTTATTATTCTTCTTATGCTGCGTGTACCCGAGTGTCGTATTTATGTGTGAATAAAAATTATAAATAATAATAGTAATTATTTATTTTCTGGAATAACTTTACTGATGAGTAAAACCTAAAATTGTAATATTTAATTATATCGAAGATAATATTAGCGAATTCTAAAAGAAAATCTGAAAGAGAAAAATCACCAAAATAATCAGTCCTAGATGTGACCGTGTATCCTTTTCTGATTTTTCTGTTTAAGATTTTCGTTAAATTAAATTCAATTAAATAAATAATTTTCGTCAGGAGGTGAGGGAATCCAATTCAGAGCGGCGGGCGGGCGCGCGGGTAAAGCGCGGGAGTAACCGGGACGCACTTAACGGCCCTCGACGTGTTTTCAAAATTTTCTTATTTAAAAAAAATATATTTATTTTTTTTAAATTTCAGAATCGAACTCAGAACGTCACTCTTAGTGTAGAATAATAAATTTAGCCGGTTCGGTGCAGCGGGGCCGGCGATGAGTGGGATCTGATATCGAGTAGCGGCCGCGGGTGAACGGCGGGAGTAACTGCGACGCACCCGATGACGCCATTTGCCCCGGGCACGGTGTGATTTAAAAAAAAAAAAAAAACTTATTTTTTGACGTATTTTATTTCAGAATCTAATTCGGAACGCCATTCTTAGTGTAGAATATTAAATTTAAAGGTTTCGGGAGCATTGGGACCGGAGCTGATGAGATCTCATTTCGGGTGGTAGCCGCGGGTAAACGGCGGGAGTAAACGGGCCGCACTTAATGGCCCTCAATGTGAAATTGTAAATTATTTATTTTTAAAGATTTTTATTTCGGAATCGAATTCGGAACGTCATTCTTGTAGTGTAGAATAATAAATTTAAATGTTTCGAGAGCATTGGGACCGGAGCTGAGAGGATCTCATTTCGGGTGGTAGCCGCGGGTAAACGGCGGGAGTAAACGGGCCGCACTTAATGGCCCTCAGTGTGAAAATGTTTATTGTTTTAGTTTTCTTATCATGTATGTATGTATGTATGTATGTATGTATGTATAATTTAACATTTCGATAGTGAGAAGACGTGAGCGACGAGAGTGACGAGAGTAAATTTATTTTTTCGAGACCGAGCGTGAGATGCGAACGCTCGCGGGCAGACGGCCGGAGATGAGGCGACGCGGGTCGCGCTACTGCGGCCGGTTTCGCGAGAGGCCCGACCGCCCGGGCGTCCGTCCGAGCGCAGTCGAGGAGTCGGAGCGGGCGCATCGCGGTCTGCAATAGTCGGTGAATTTGTTTTATTCGAATCCCTTTTAAAATCGTTTTCTTATTATGTATGTATGTGACTTATGTATAAATAAACAAAAATCTCTTCACTTTATATGTTTTGTTATGATTTTTTTTCTCCTATTTACATATGTGCGTAAAATTTTATTATAATTTTTTTACACTTCACAGACGAGTGTTTTTGGACTCTTGTAGAGGTAAAAATGTTAATTTTTATTTGAATATATTTATAAAAAAATAATTATGTTCGTGTAAATATGAGTTTATTTGATTTAATTTCACTGACGCTGGTCAATGTCGTCTATTAAGTTGTTTTTTTTTTTAACTCACCGGGAACGGTATGTCAACGTTGTCACCGAATAATGAAAATAATTTAACATTTCGAAAATGAGAAGGCGAAAGCGACGAGAGTAAATTTATTTACCGAGACCGAGCGTTAGATGTGAACGCTCGCGGGCAGACGGCCCGAGGTGAGGCGACGTAGCTCGCGCTAGTTTTGCCTTGAGAGGCCCGACCGCCCGGGCGTCCGTCTGAGCGCAGTCGAGGGGTCGGAGCGGGCGCATCGCGGTCTGTAATAGTCGGTGAATTTGTTTTATTCGAATCCCTTTTAAAATCGTTTTCTTATTATGTATGTATGTATGTATGTATGTATGTATGTATGTATGTATGTATGTATGTATGTATGTATGTATGTATGTATAGTTTAACATTTCGATAGTGAGAAGACGTGAGCGACGAGAGTAAATTTATTTACCGAGACCGAGCGTGAGATGTGAACGCTCGCGGGCAGAAAGCCCGAGGTGAGGCGACGTAGCTCGCGCTAGTTCTGCCTTGAGAGGCCCGACCGCCCGGGCGTCCGTCTGAGCGCAGTCGAGGGTTCGGAGCGGGCGCATCGCGGTCTCGGTCTACAGTCGGTGAATTTGTTTTATTCGAATCCCTTTTAAATTTGTTATCTTATGTATGTATAAATATACAAAAATCTCTTCACTTTATATGTTTTAATTAATTTATAATAAACTCCCGGGAACGGTATGTCAACGTTATCACTGAATAAATTATATAATTTAACAATTCTAAAATGTTGCCTAGTCTTGTGGGTGCCGGGTGAATTTACTCTATGTATTAGGTTAGGTTAGGTTAGGTTAGGTTAGGTAAGGTTAGGTTAGGTTAGGTTTGGTTAGATTAGGTTAGGTTAGGTTAGGTTAGGTAAGGTTAGGTTAGGTTAGGTTAGGTTAGGTTGGGTTGGGTTAGGTTAGGTTAGGTTAGGTTGGGTTAGGTTAGGTTAGGTTAGGTTAGGTTAGGTTAGGTTAGGTTAGGTTAGGTTAGGTTAGGTTAGGTTGGGTTAGGTTAGGTTAGGTTAGGTTAGGTTAGGTTAGGTTAGGTTAGATCAGGTTAGGTGCGATTACAACTTTTTAATTTTTGCAAATAGATAAATTGACAAAAATTTTTGCCAATAAAATTTTATGCCAATAAAATTTTTTGCCAATAATTATTAGCAAAAAATTGATCTTTGTCAATGGAATTTAAATTTTAAAAAGTAAAATAAATACAAAACAATACTGTTCTTGTATACGTCAACTCACCTGAGATCAAATGGGAAAATAATTCACCGACTCCAGATATTTTCATATCGGAGGGTTCGGCCCGGTAGAACTCCCAACAGGGCCTATAAATAAATCCTACTGATCCCTCAACATAAACATTTAAAAAATCTTTTGTTATCCTACATGTATTCAATATGACCGACTTTTGCATCTTTATATATAATTTTTTTGATAGATCTAATAAGCCTAAATTTTTTATAAGAGAGCTAGGTATAATGCCAGTAGCCGAAATAACGAATGGTAATATTTTTATAGTCTGAGAATGCCAAATTCTTTTTATTTCATTTCCTAAATCTGTGTATTTTCTTATTTTTTCACTAACAGATTTTTGAATATTACAGGAATTCGGAATAGCGACATCGATGATATAAGTTATTTTTTAAAATTTTGTCATGTAAAACTATATCGGTTCTATTATGACTAATCGCTCGATCTGTTAGTTATATATTTAGTTAGTTATTTATTATTATTATATCTATGTTAAGTTTTTATTTTTATTTGAAATATGTTCTTATTATGTAAATTTGAAATAACTACGTACAGCTATGTATTAAGTTTTTTTTAAACTCACCGGGAACGGTCGGTCGGTATCACCGATTAAATGAATTAATTTAAAATTTCCAAAATGCGAAGACGAAAGTAAGTGACGGGAGTAAATTTATTTACCTAGACCGAGCGCGAGATGCGAACGCTCGCGGGCAGACGGCCGCAGGTGACGCGACCAGTGTGCCCGGTTTCGCGAGCCGCCCGAGGCCCGACTGCCCGGCCGCCTGCGCGCCTTCGAGGGGTCGGAGCGGGCGCATCGCGCTCGGCGCCGTCCCGAGCGAGAACGCGACCCGGCACAGCTTTGTGCCCGCCGAGTGTGGCGGGCTCTCGATGCACGGCGTTCGCAAACTGCGGCGGCCTATCGGTCGTGTCGGCGGTGTTATTTGCGAGAAACTACGTGACGCCCGCTTCTGCGCGGCGTTCGCGCTCATGTTTTGACTCTGGAGTTCCGCGCGAGCAGAATTTTCAAAAGCAAAGGCGGAGGATTTTATCCCCGTCTCACTGTTGCCTCGCCAAAGGCGTGCGCTTTCGGTGTACACGTTTTACGAATGGGAATTATAAATCGGACGATAGCGTCGTCGCGGGTGCGGTCTCTCTCTCTCGGGCGGGAGCCGTCCTACGCGCGCTCTCTTCGTTTGAAGCAAAAATTTTCCCGCGGAGCTTTCGTCTAGCCGACGGTGGCCGAGCGGGAGAATATAGCGGTACGCATAATGAGCGTGACTCGTGCGGGTGACTCCGTCGCGTGTTCTTTAACGCCGTGTTGTCCGCGCCCTCTACGCGAGGGCGGGCCTCTGTCGTTCGGAGGATTAAAAACCCTCCGACGGTGGTGCAGCTCCCTGGTTGATCCTGCCAGTAATCATATGCTTGTCTCAAAGACTAAGCCATGCAAGTCTCAGTAAAAGCCGAATTAAGGTGAAACCGCGAATGGCTCAATATATCAGTTTTGGTTCCTTAGATCGTACACGGTTACTTGGATAACTGTGGCAATTCTAGAGCTAATACATGCAAACGAGGTTCTGACCG
>JAIUSX010000692.1:0-46908 GCA_026573805.1 Hesperophylax magnus | reverse complement strand
AAAACCATGAGAACTATTGTATGACAAAAAATATTCCACCTAATGCAAATTTACGACAGCAATACATCACTTATAGAAATTTTTTCAATATTCTTATAAGAAAATGTAAACATGAGTACTATATTAAACAATTACAAAAAGCTGATAATGATTCTAAAAAAACCTGGCAAGTCATAAATGAAATAACAAATTGAAAACATAAAGTAAAAACATTCCCTGAAAAAATTGTTACAGATGATAAAATAGTCATAACGGATATAAGAAATATTGCAAATAAATTCAATGATTTTTTTACAAATGTTGCCTCAGATATAATAAATAACAATCCCGCATTTCAAAACCATATACATCAACCCACTCAAATGGACGAACACTCTGAAAATTGTCCTAAATTATCTCAATTTAAATGTGTTACCGAATCTGAAATAATAAAACACATTGACAATCTTAACACAAATACAGCCAATGGTCCAGATGAATTGAGCGCCATCGCTATCAAGTCTACTAAACAATACATTTCGAAGCCCTTGCAACACATTTTTAATTCCTGCTTTGAAAAAAACATTTTCCCAGACGCGTTTAAACTCTCCAATATTGTACCAATACATAAATCTGGATCAATCTCTAAACTAGACAATTACAGACCAATATCGCTAATATCCCAACTAGCAAAGATATTAGAAAAAAATATTAAAATACAAGTACTAGAGTTTTTAGAATCAAATGCACTTTTGTCCACAAATCAATATGGTTTCAGAACAGGTCTTAGTACAGATGATGCTTTATTTAATCTCACAAAAAATATATACACCAATCTTGACTTAAATATGAAAAGTTTAACAATCTTTTTAGACCTGAAAAAAGCGTTTGATACAGTTAATCATAATAAACTGATTAGAAAACTCAATAATATAGGAATTAAAAATAATTGTCTGTCACTTTTAACAAATTATTTGCTTGATCGCAGACAATGTACAAAAATTGGTGATATTATTAGTAAACCAGAATCTGTGAGACATGGGGTTCCACAAGGAACAGTTATCGGCCCGTTATTATTCCTAATCTATATCAATGATCTGTGTAATATCAGTATTCTGGGAAAACTATTCTCATATGCTGATGATACTGCAATCACAGTCGATGGTAAATCTTGGAAAGAAGTCTCTGAAAATGCAAATAAGTGCACATCCATTGTCAAAGAATGGCTAAACCAAAACCTTTTAACTCTGAACTGTGAAATAAACTGTTTATATTCCATTTTATAATACTAAAAGGACGGCACCCTTAACTCACCTAAATATAAGGTTCCATAACAATACCTGCCACCCTGTTTCGTGTTCTAACTGTGTAGAAATGAATTCGGGGAACACAGTTAAATACCTAGGAATTACTATAGACAGCCAACTAAAATGGACAAATCACGTAGAAAAGCTTGTAAATAAACTTAGGTATTTATTTTACATTTTTAAACGATTAAATAACATAGTTGATATCAAAAGAATGAAACTAGTTTATCATGCATTGGTACAATCATCAATATCTTATGGAATAATTGGATGGGGAGGTATATATAATAACCACACTAAGCCGCTAGAAATAGCTCAAAAATTAATACTAAAAATAATGTTGCAAAAAGATGTTACCTACCCCTCCTTGCAATTATTTCAAGAAGCTAAACTCTTAGATATAAGAAAAATTTACTTTATGCAATGTCTGAAATATATATTTTCACGAAATGTACATTTTACTAAAAACGAAAATCGTTCTAGCAGTAGAGTAAATAATGCATATGAGGTTCCACTATGCAAAACTAGGCTTGCACAGAGACATGCTTTTTTCATTGCCCCAAAAATCTACAATGCACTCTATCAGACTGTAGAAATAAGATCTAAAAATATATCGTCCTACAGCATATACAAAAATGTAATAAAGACTTGGATCACTACCATTGACACAAATACTTACATGCTATAAAATCCTACCTTTTGTAAATTTAAAAATCCCTAATTTTCCTATTTTTTTAACCTTTTTTTCTTAATTATAATTTTGTAAAAACGGAATTATTTATTTATTTGTTTTATAAACTGCACTAAACAAAATATGTATACCCACGAACTGGCGATGCCTATGTGGGATTTTTTTGTATATATGCATACTATTCTATTATATTTTTTATTTAATTGTATCATTTTATTTTTCTTATCTTAAAGCTACCTTTTTTTATTTTTTATAGTACCTTCTTTACCTGTGAATGAAATGCTTTTTGTAATACTATAATAATTTTAATAATGTAATACTTGTTTTTGTAATACTTGATTTTTGTAATTATATTTTTATGCATGTAACAAAAAAAAAAAAATTATTAATAAAAAAAAAAAAAAAAGATGGATTGAGCTTCAGCTTGTTTGAAGACATCCAACGAGTTATTGCTTCTAGACATTCAGTTATACGGATCTTGAGACTATTGATTTCATTTGGAGCGCAGTAAAAATAAACTTGCTGATCGTCAGCGTAGCAGTGAGACAAGAGATCAAATGACTCAATTATTTTGGCGACATCATTTGTAAAAAGGATGAAGAGAAGTGGACCCAAAACGGATCCCTGGGGTACCCCTGAAGAAAGTGTTGCGAAGTTGGACAGTTTATTTCCAACCCTCATGGCTTGTAAGCGATTGGATAAATAGGATACCAGCCATTTTTTTTATGTGGGAATTCAAACCAAATGTTTCCTCTAATCTCATAATGAGGAATTCATGATCAATCGTGTCAAACGATGCACTCATGTCTAGGAGTGAGATAAGTGATAACTTACCTGACTCTACGGCAAGAGTTATGTCTGATAGCATACGAAGTAGTCCAGTTTCAGTTGAGTGGAACTTTCTGTACGCAGATTGACGTTTTGCGATTAATTTATTTGAATTCAAGTGACTGGTTATTTGTGCGGCAGCAATTTTCTCCAGGATTTTTGAAATAAATGGTAAGTTTGAAACGGGTTGATAATTACCTAAGTTATCGGCGTCTAGTTATGATGTTTAGTATGATGGTTAAGTTTGTCTTTTTGGTAATATAGAGTTATAATTTGTATGTATAGTTGCTGTATGTTCAGTACGGTGAAGTCCTTAAATAACTGTATTGTCGAGAATCTGTAAGGTTTTTTTGTGATAAATTTAATTAAGGCTTTTTGCGCTTTGACAAGACGCTGTCCTAGTTCTTGTATGTTCAATAGACCTTTTTTGCAAAACTGAGTTATGAATGCCAATATGTTCATTAGCCTATTGCGCATTAATGAAGCTCAAAAAAACCATAATTTTTGTTTTTTAAGTGACATTTTAAGCATTTTTCGAGTGCCAATATCCACTCACGGAACAATGTTTCAGTTCTTATTTGTTCAATCTCCTGGATATTGAACATTCAAACACTCAAAGTTATGAATATAATATATTTTTTAAAGTTCATAGATATTTGTTCAACATCTCGCAGAAGGTTGAGGTCTTGAATGTTCAATCTCCACTGTCAACCAATCAGGAGCCGGCTAGTTAAAATGTGCGGCCATGTTGATTTTTAGTTGTTTTCTAACAACGAAATTGTTCCACTAAAATACGTTTAATTGCGAATATATACTGTTATTGAACTAAAAATGAATTCACCGACTCCAGAATCAATATACCTTAGAACAGTAGCTCAAATAGAAAGGTAAGAATAAAATTATTTCATTTATAGGCCTTTTCACCATATTTTACATGTACTTCTTGAATTTGATAGGCAAATATACAGGATGCTTAATTTATTATTTATTTATTCAATTATTTATTTACAAACTTAGGAATTTTACCTAAAATGAGTATTAATAAATTATATTAGTGCATTAAAACTTATTTTTATTCAAGAAATACAACAAAAGAGCCAGGAAATGGAAATGTGCAAAAAGTCGACTGTCCTCATAGTCTGATTAAAAGACATCTACGACACATATTTAGTCCGTTATCACTGCTGAGATCGCTGATGAAAACAAAGTCCAAATATTTCAATTTTGAATTCATTCAATTAAAAGTTTCTGATTTTTTTGTTTTTTTTAGTCACATAAAAAACAATAAACATTAAGGTGGGTCACGATTGTATGGGGGAAAAAAATAACTTGTTTTGGTTTGTCTGTTAGTGATAAAAGGGTGTTAAATGAAGATGTTAAATCACGTAATTTTTTTAATAATATTTGGATATCATCTTCTTCCTCCGGATTGAGTTTGAAATTTCACAAAATAGAGAAAAACCCACCCTTGTTAAATCTCTAAAAAATATTAGATAAACAATTAAAAATGAACTTTTTTTCAATAAAACACAAATTAGAGAGAATATTCTGACTTATTTATTAAAAAAATATATGATTATAATTAACATTATCTCAAGACAGTTTATTCAAATACCAGCAAAATCCTTCTTACTCTCAAATTTCGGCATTATTTTGCGAGACTCAATCTTTGCCTTATAAGACCTTCTCTTGCAGACTTCGTACATAAAGTAGTCGAGGCTTCAGTAACAGTCTTTACAGCTCTTTCAACTGCTTAAGTATGACATGGCAGACGCGGAAGAGGCAATTTACCTTCTCCCCCCTCTGCTACAAATAATTGAAGTTCTTCATCCGATATATTCTTCAGTATTGGGGGTTCGGTTACATTTTGCTGCCAATTAATAAGGTCGTAGTAATATGATGCATCGAGGTTTATGTTTGGAAGTTGAAACAGCCTTGTTTTACTTAGTTTCTTACTGCGTGCTTTTAGAACATGACGCGCAGCTAATTCCCGGATATGCTTGTGAGGGTCAGTTAACATTGAAAGTAGTAAATTTTCGGGGTGTGCGAAGTAACTGTTTCTTTCTATGACTGGATCAATTATAGTTTTTAGTTCAGGGGATAAGTATCTAGACGCTGAAATTAGCTGCCATAGGTGACGTGCTCCATCTTTACAGGTGGGATGAGTTTTAATACTGAACCAAGTCGGAGCATAAACTTTAACAACGTACGTTGCTAAAATAATAATATTCTCTGTAGGAGCTTCCATTGCAACATAAAGACGAAGAATTCGGTTAGCACGCGTAAGCCATCTGGCATGAGACATTTTTCCGGGAGATTTGTGGCCTAAATCTTCAGGTAATTCCCCCACCGTAACTGCAGATACGATTTTATACAAATATAACTGATCTGTACTTAGGTCTTTAGTTAATAATTTAGGCAACTCTCCGTCAATTTTCTGAAAATGAACAATAGGCTTTTTTTCGCAGTTTTCTAAAGCTAGTCCTATTGTCCCTGAATATGTTTGAGGTCCAGATGTCTTACCGTCAAGGTGTGTGAACAAATGACGAAATGGTAACTCGTTCATGTGAAGCAAGCAAATTATCCATTGCAATGGTTTATCCAAACGTTTTTCAAGCAAACGTATTATACCTCCATGTTTTCCAACGTTCACGTTCGTTCCGTCACATCCAATAGCCATTAATGGTTCAAATGGTATTTCTCCCTTTAAAAAATAATCGACAATTGTTCTTTCTATAACTTTCGACGTGCCAGAGTTTGGTGCAATATAACCCAAATATATTGAGTCTGGCTCTTTTATCATTGAAATATGCTCTTCAATGATTAGTTCTCTGTAATGCCTCCCCCCTTTTTCCCTGATAATTAATGTTTTATATTTCCGGCCATCAAAATATAATGCGGGTGTGAAAATATTAAGGCACAACAACTATGTGTTGTGCCTTAATATTTTCCCTTGTTTTTTTTCGTTCTCTGCGAAGTTTACTTTTGTCAATAACTAGAATATTAGACTTGATGTCATACAGAACTGCTGAGGCAATGGCTGCCGCTGCTCTATCCAAAACTCCATATCTATCACAAGTTTTCGACAGTGTAGAATAATCAATAGTGACCGCAGCCTGCTTCTGAGGCATTTGAGATACAACATTTGGTTTGAAAACATCATTGCAATCGGATTCATTTGATGCATAAGACGTGGAAATATCGATTAGAGAGGTAGTTGGCTTACCTGTGCTTTCCTTTTTAGACGTACGCAAGGATTTTTGCTTCAGAAGTTTTCTTTTCAACGGAGTTTTCATTCGTTTTGTTGTAGCGGTATCCACATTTCCTATTACCATTTTTCGTATAGTACGTTGGTCACTAATGAAACTCTGTTCATTTACAGGTATTTTTTTATCTTTAGGACAGTCACATGCACTGAAATATTTGCATTTGCAAGACGAAATATCAAACAGCACTTTACTTCTGCGACGGAATTCCTCCATTTTTTTCTTCGGTATTTTAGGATGTGACTTAAGAAGGTTTTTGCATTTAAAATGATATGGCCTCAACATGCGTGCTACTCGCGAGTGTGTAACGATGGGAATAGAAGCCTTTCTCCATATTTCTTCAATTCGTGCTGTCACAGTACACTCTAATTGCTGAAATTTGGGTTCTAGTTTGGTCTCTTGATTTAATTTTATTTGATGCCTGGTCCACTCAAAAAACTTCATAACATCACAATAAGTTGGTAAAACATTGTCTTTATCGTCGCAAATTTCACCAAATATGGGACTTTTTAACGCATTCCGAGTACGTTCCATTGCGAAAACTTGTGCAACGTGACCTACCGCTTAAAGAGCCGTAGCAATACTGACTCCAAACTCCGACGTCGGTTGCGCAGAGTCGCTGCGCTTAGTGCAATCGGTGCTTCCCCCGCCCTCACCTCGAGCCACTAATAATCAAAACTCGGATTTTTTGTAAATGAATTCGTAAATACGTACCATATTTGCCATAGAATATTACAAAAAATATAGTATAAAAGAGTCGTAGTAACTTTTATACACACAAGAAAATACCTCTAAAAATGAAAATTTTCAAAACTTTTAAGTGAATCCGGAGGAAGAAGATCGTATCAGAAATTTAAAAAATTTTAAACACGTCGGTTTGAACCCATTTGGCACCCTTTTATCACTAACAGAATCTAAAATTATCATTTTTTTTTAAATGACCCACCTTAATAAACATATTCTTATTTTCGAACTACAATAAAACCAACTAGGCAAACGACAAACAACAATAAATTTTATGTTAAATAGCGCACACCCATAACCCAAATCGCGGGATATTATAATTTTAGGATTTTAAGAGTTTAAAGTATTTAAAAAAATAATATTTTACCCACGATAATCAACATAAATAATAAGCTCACAGCAAATAAGAGCTTCCGAAAGAAATAAAATCTTTCTAAAGTAAGTAAACTTTAAAAATTACATTTATCAAATGTAGGTAACGAAACAATAAAAAAAAAACAAATTTTCAACTGAAAATTGAACTTCAATAATTTTACGCATCACTCGGGATTTTTTTTCTATGGAATACTGCAAACAGTCTCAACTGGAGCCAGTGAGACTATGGAATCCCCAATTGGGGTATATTAGTATATTGCGAGGCTGAAGGTAGTGTGGAGGGGAAGGAGATGGAGATGAGAAAGAGAGGAAGGAGGATGAAAGAGAAGAGAGATGGTATGTGAGTATCTATTCAGATCTGATCACCAAACACGGCTAAAGCCATTTCAATTCTTATGGTGGTCTTTACACCATATCTTCCTCTCTGGAACATGCCGAAAATAGACTAAATGTTATTTTAAATGAGTAATTTGTGAAATAACATAAATGAATCAAATAAAATTTACTTGCGCACGCCGGTATTTGAATCCGCTACCTCCGGATTTCTAGTCAAGAGTACCCCTAGACCACGGAGGCCGTAATACGTACGATGTAAGAATATTTCACATCACGCATGCACCGAAAACTGATAGTAGTATATTAGCGGTAGGTACCTTTGTACTTGTGCATTGTTTTCAAACTTCCAAAATATTGGATGATTTATATAGAGCAGTTTTTGTGAAAAATGAAGTAATACTTTAATTCAACTACTAACTAAGATAAAAGAAAAGTTTTTGAAATCTGAAAATAAACCTGTATAAACAATTTACCACTAATTGGCTAATTGAACAAAAAATACCTCAAACTTATGGAAGCCGAATTGTTCAATCTCCGGATGACATGTTCAATATCCAAAATAATCATTCATCACTTTCAAGCCATGTTCAACGTCCACATTTAAATTCATATTATGGGCATATTATAGATTCATGTGGCTATTAATAATTAATAACTAATAATTAGAATAAAACATCATGAATTTTTGCTGTGACGATTCGGGTAGTTTTATTAACAACGCTAAATCAGTGTTATTAACAATATCCAATAATTAATTAATTTACGTGCCTTAAAAAATTATACTGTATTGTTTATTTTTTGTGATTGCATGTTGTATAAAGTTACGAGAGAGAGAGGAATAACAATATTCAAGAATGCTTCTAACCAGAATAATGACAACATTTTAATAATAATCATTAGATCTTTGTACGATGTAAAGACATGTAAGTGCTTTATTTGTAATAACTTCAACATGGGGAACGAACGACTTCGTATCATCGAAAACGACGACCGGATCTATTTATTAGTGATACTTTTGAAAGATAAACATTCCTATAAAATAAAGAAACTATATCATTGATAAATGGTAAGCACATAATCGGACCTACATAAAAACCTTGAAATTTCCCACAAGAAACATCAAATTCATGCAATACAAGGCTAGATATATTTACTTATAAATTTCTAGACGTTCAATAGGTCTCACGAAAATTCAGTAGATTAATTTTGATCTATATTACATTTTACGTCAAGAACTTGAATAAAGTTACAGTTAACAATAATTCAACATTGAATTAATAGTTTGAAATAAATATCAAAGCAACGGTGAAGCAAGATTAAACCACGGATGCGAGATAAAGAAAAGGCATCTAGATAAATAGAAGAGCTAAATGGCAATGAATATTCCCTGAGCTGAGGAAGATCTCTGGATATTTTTAACATGTCGCACATATAGTTTACAAACGACTTATTATTCCGTGCCCCTAGAACCGCCTCTGATGAGTTTTGCGTATGTGAATATTTAAATTTCCCCTTTGAAAACTTGAATAGTTGCAGTCAGGACATGAAAAAGGTTTTTCTCCACTGTGAGTCAGCATGTGTCTCGTCAGAGAACCACTTTGATACATGAAAAATTGCACTCAGAACATGAAAAAGGTTTTTCTCCACTGTGAGTCAGCATGTGCCTTTCTAGATGACCCTTTCGAAAAAATGAATGGTTGCATTTGGAACATGAAAAAGGTTTTTCTCCACTGTGGGTAAACATGTGAACTTTTAGACGTTGCTTTGTTGAAGATGAATAGTTGCAGTTGGGACATGAAAAAGGTTTTTCTCCACTGTGGGTAAGCATGTGGCTCGTAAGATTGCCCCTTAGAGAACATGAATAATTGCACTCAGAACATGAAAAAGGTTTTTCTCCACTGTGAGTCAGCATGTGGTTCGTCAGAGAACCACTTTGAGAACATGAAAAATTGCACTCGGAACATGAAAAAGGTTTTTCTCCACTGTGAGTCAGCATGTGAACTTTTAGATGTTGCTTTGTTGAAGATGAATAGTTGCAGTCGGAACATGAAAAAGGTTTTTCTCCACTGTGAGTCAGCATGTGGTTCGTCAGATTACCACTTTGAGAACATGTAAAATTGCACTCGGAACATGAAAAAGGGTTTTCTCCACTGTGAGTCAGCATGTGAACTTTTAGATGAAGCTTTGTTGAAGATGAATAGTTGCAGTCAGAACATGAAAAGGGTTTTTCTCCACCGTGTGAAAACAAGTGATTTTTTAAATCACTCTTTCGAAAACATGAATAACGACATTCGGAACATGAAAAGGGTTTTTTTTCAGTATGGGTGCGCAAGTGCTTTTTTAACGATGAATTTCGAATGCAAGAATAGTAACAATGCGGACAAGAGTGTCGTTTTTCCCCAGGATGCGTCTTCAGGTTCACCAATAAGTCTGAAAAGAAAGGGCATAAAGCTTAGTTAGTGAAGTGTAGTAAATAACTACCAAAAATTAGACGAGCATATTACGAGTTTATTTTTTTCGCAGCGCTGTATGTAACAATCTATATAAATTAAAATGTAAATGATGGTTTGTTAAATATCTAGTATATAATAAATATGTATGTGACTTAAGTCACATACAAGAAGAAGTCTTTTGAGAAAACGATAAATATTGTGAGCATTTTTTATTAAACGTTTGCTTTATTTGACAGTGAAGATAAATTTAAAAGAAATAACAGAATAACTAATGAACGGCAAGGACGTCATCAACAAGAATATATGTCCTGTCTTCGAAATAGGAATGAATTCCGAACATCTGAAACCAACATACCTTTGTAACCCAACTTGGAGGTTGTCGGAGTACTCTCCGCATACTGCAAACACTCAGTCTTCACGTCCGGGAGTTAGATATACATCCACCCTCTTCCTGGGACCCTGGATCCACCTTGATGGAAACACTGTTAAGAAGACCCATTGTCTCCTGGTAAATGGTCCCAGCTAAAAATAAATAACATAATAATCATATTCAGTTGGAACGAAATATGTAAGATCTCGGAGGTAAACTGGATCACTTGCAATAAATATCACAGACGATTATTTGACCTCGTGTATCAAAAATGTCAAATATCAAGATAGAGAATAGGTTAATCAAATTATACAGTCAGATATACAAGTAAGTTATAATGTTTTCGCATAAAACCAAAAATGTTTCTTGTACATAAAATTAAATATTCATTGTCCAGTTGACATTTTGTTACTTCTGCTTCCTATCATATTAGTTATTCAATTACTTGGAACGAACTAAATCGAACGCATTATATTTTTTGGATTTACTTGACATCGTGATTTAAATTTAAACTAAAATAATATTTACAATCAATTCAATCAATAGAAACCGTGCGGCAAAAATCAGTGCGCAGTAAAATTTAGATATATATTTAAAATATATCACAACAGCTTTTACCAATACGACGGCAGAAGAGAGACCGCTCAGTTCCTTAAGAGAACTCAGTACGATGTTGACTTTACAAACATGACTGGCAGTAAATACGTAATAAATTGAAAATTTCATTTGTATACTTGTTCTAAGAAAAAAAAATTATGAAATGGATTGATTAATTAATATAACCGACTAAATTGAGTTAATATATTGATCGTAGCCACACAAAGTGTAGAACTGTCAAATTTACTATGGTGTAGATGTGAGTGAGTCAAACCAGTTGCTCCAATATTATCTGATTGTTAAAAACTCTCAGTATCCCCCGAAACCCCATGGAAACAAACAAAACAATGGATTAACGGACGCATCGCCTTCATGTGCACAGTCAAGTAGGTTAATCAAGTATTTGGGCATAATTGAGATCTGTATCTGAATCTACTAGCCCTGTACAATATGCGCAGTTTCATGAAAACCTATCTATTACAATGCAAATTTCTACTCGCATACTGCAAACATTCCTTCTTTACATCCGGGAGGTAGATATCTATATCAGTATACGGCATTTCACCTCCGTCCTCATCCTGCGACCCTGCTTCCACCTTGATGAAAACACTCTCTGTGTTGGGAAGATCCATGGCCTTCTGGTAAATAGTCCAAGCTCAAAATATGTTAGAGCTGAAACGGAATATAAATGAATCAATCATATTTACGAGGGTTATAATTATTTAAAAGTGATCACCTTCAGTTGGAACGAAATACTCAAAACCTCGAAGGTGAAATGGACCACATATAATAAATAATATAGACCGTTTTTTGACCTCTAGCATCAAAGATGTCCAATATCAATATGGAGAGCAGATGTCTAAAAATTTTGGATATATTTTTGGATAGGGCCTGACACGCTTATTACGAATATTTTTTAGAAAAAAACTTTATATTCGCCTTAATTACTATAAAAGAAAACTTTTTGCATTTCGGGAGGCGGAAAATTATGCATTTTCATTTTCAATTGCGTAAAACCAAAATTCACTTCGCGAATCGATGCGGCGGCGATCAGCTGCCATTAGGTACGTCACTGTTATGTTGGTATCCCTGATACATTGCGTAGATACGACTATGGCTAACTTCGTGCAATATAAATGGATTGGCGCGAATTTATGAAAACACAACAGAATTATAATGTTAATGTTAAAAATTGGGGGTGATCCTTTTTGAATAAAAACTGGTTTTCTTGACACAACTTTACATTTATTTCAAATTATTGAAACAGGTATAATATTTATAAAGAACTGTGCGAATAACACTGCTACGATCGCTCTGACTTATGAGCTTGTTTATTATCGAGTTATTGTTGAGAAAGGAACGAAAAAACACATAATGCGAGCCTTTTTAAAGACTTCAAAAACCACCACATGTAAATAAAACACTTGTCATCGTGATGTCTAGCAGTAAAAATGAAACCTGCTATACCGACCAAATTGACAATATTCTCTAAGCAAGGACTCACACCATTTTGGTTAAACGTAGTAACTTCAAATTTCTAGACTACAGATGTCGGTAGCCTGCAAAATTGAACGTATTGCCAGGGGGCGGGATTCAAAAATTGCACTAAATTTTTGAATGATAATCTATTTAAAAATAAACTATAAAACAAACAGAATAAACTAAAAATTCTTAATCTAAATATACCACAAAAATACTAACAAAATAATTCAAAATAGCAGAAATTAACAAAATAAAACCCCCTTTTTTTTATGCCCTACTGGTAAACTTATAAATTTAACTGTATAAATGCTGTTGAATTACTCTATTAATTAACTAAAAATAACTAGAAAATTATTAATCCTATTAAATAACCAAAAAAAATTCAAAAATGACTAAATTACACACGTCTGCATACTAATTTTTACATATTTAAATAGTTCAATAACACAAATAATATAGTTCACACTGAACACAACACAATTATTGTTCTTTTTTTTTTTCTTTCTTCTCAGGTCTTCTGCTTGATCCATCCAAGGTGGAGTCGAGAAGATAAGCATCATAGTGTAATGTACATAATCAATCCTTGGTAAGGTCCGGGACGTCAATTACAGGTTTAGTGTCTGAATCCAGGGGCATCAGACATATCTTTGTGATGGGCCTCACAAAGACTCCTTGAGGTGTTTTTAGGGTAACAACTCGTATTACTCCATCCGCTCCAGGGTGTGTATGCAGAATTCGGGCCATTTTCCATAAAGGTGGAGGTAAATGATCTTCCTTTAAAATCACCAGATCGTCTTTTTGCAGTGCCCGTTGAGTGCTGGTCTGCCATTTAGTCCTCTTTTGTAGTTCCATCAGGTAATCTTGCTTCCATCTAGACCAAAAAGATTGAATTAGCGAACTGATCCTCTGATATTGAGTTAGTCTGTTGTCCGGTATCGCCCGGACGTCTCTCTCAGGAATGATACAGGATTCAGTGCCTATAAGGAAATGGTTTGGGGTAAGAGGTTGGTAATCATGGATGTCGTCGGATAAGGAAGTTAATGGACGGGAGTTCAAACAGGCCTCAATCTGACAAATTAAGGTATACAAGAGTTCAAATGTTAATGAAGAATTGTTAGTGATTCTATACAAATGGAACTTTGCTGATTTTACTGCTGCTTCCCACAAACCTCCCTGATTAGGGGCTCGAGGGGTTATGAACTTCCACTCAATACCTCTGTTCACTAAATAATTTTGAATATTGTCGTTGTTTTCCCTCAAGCTGGTGTACAGCTCTTTGAGCCTGCTGCTAGCTCCTTTAAAATTACTAGCATTGTCGGAAAAGATCTTTTCAGGTTGTCCCCTACGGGATATAAACCTTTTTAAACTGTTCAAAAAAGCATTGCTAGATAAATCCGAAACTAATTCCAAGTGAACAGCCTTGGTTGAGAAGCAAATAAAGATACATAAATACGATTTTACGAGGGAAGCCTTCCTCAGCGTCCCACTTTTAATTAGAATTGGTCCGGCGTAATCTATTCCGGTGATAGCGAAAGGACGACTCGGCGTAATTCTTTCGGGTGGCAAATTTCCCATGATTTGATGACCGGTTCGGGGACGACATCTAAAACATACAATACATTTATGTAATATCTTTTTAATAGAATTTTTACCAAAGATGGGCCAAAATTTTAATCGTATTTCAGCTAACAAAGCTTGAGGTCCTGCGTGTAGGTTTACATAATGGTAGTGACGTATTATCAATTCAGTTAGCTTATGTTTAGCCGGCAAGATAATTGGGTGTTTTTGTTGGTAAGATAAATGTGTAGCCAAATTCAACCTACCGCCTACATATATTAGACCATCATGTAAGAAGAGATTAAGAGATTTTAAATTACTTTTCTTGTTGACGATGCCATGGTTTTTTAATTCTTTCAATTCCTTTTGAAAGGCGTGTATTTGAGCTGATCTCAATAGACATTTCAAGCCTGATTCCAATTCAGCCACACTTAAATTGTCTGAAATTTTACCCTTAACACTTCTGCAGTTATTGACAAATCGCAATACATACGCAGTAACTCTTTTCAATTTAATAAATGATGAGAATTTTTCAAATATCTCCCATTCTTGAATATCTGTGGATAATAGAATATTTTTGCCTTTGAGTTCCGGAGGGTTTGAACACGAAATATTTGATATAGGCCAAGCGTTGACTCCCTCGGTCAACCAACTTGGTCCATTCCACCATATTGCAGAATTTATCAATTTATCTGTAGTGGTTCCTCTTGAAAGTATATCTGCTGCATTGTCGGCTGATGATACATGTCTCCATAGATCTGGATCACTAAGTTCTTGTATTTCAGCTACTCGGTTTGCAACGAAAGTAGCCCATCTCGTAGGTTGACCTTTCAGCCAGCACAACGTTATCATGGAGTCACACCAATAATGTGTGTCGATCTCCACTATATTTAGCGCTTGTTTTACATTTTTAATTAATTTCGCCAGTAGCACAGCACTACAAAGCTCCAACTTGGGCAGGGAAATACACTTCAATGGCGCCACTCTTGATTTGGACGTTATTAAATGTGAATGCCGCTTACCGACATGGTCCACTGACACCATGTAAACGCAGGCTCCGTAAGCTTTCTCAGATGAGTCGCAAAAACCGTGTAGTTGTAGATATGTAGATTGCCTGCAAATAATTTTTCTTGGTATTTTCAACACATTTAGTTGAATTAATTCTTGAAGGTAGGACCTCCAGGGTGCTAATATTTCATTAGGCAATGGATCATCCCACGCTGCTTTAGACTGCCATAACTTCTGCATTATCAATTTGGCTACAACTATAATCGGTCCTAGAAGACCTAATGGATCGAAGGTTGATGCGATGCAAGATAATATCTGTCTTTTACTCTCGGTTCGACTTGATGGTTTCATTATTACATAAGAAAAATAATCAGATTCATTATTTCATATTAATCCTAATATTTTCTCAGTCTTTGGATTGTCAGTAATAATTTTTTCAGAATTGCCTGATTCGGCAATCTTAGCTTGGCCCGACTCGGCTGACAACTCCAAGACATTGGACCTCCATTTCCTCAAGGTCATCCCCGCAGACAAAAAGATGTTGATTAATTGCTCTTTTAACTCTCTACAGGATTCCATGTCATCTCCTCCGGTTAACAAGTCATCCATATAGAAGTCATTTTCTATGACCTGATTAGCTCTAGGAAAATTTATATTGTTATCCATACCAATTTGCCGTAGACTTCTAGTGGCTAAGAAAGAGGAAGGCCCCAGACCATATGTGACTGTCTTCAGACGGTAATGCTTGAGCACCTCCTGCGGCGACTCGCGCCACACTATCTTCTGCAGGTCACGGTCCGCTTCACACACGTTAATCTGGCGGTACATCTTCTCGATGTCAGCCGTCAGTACTACTTGATGTTTTCTGAAATGCAATAGTTGGGTGTATAAGTCCTTTTGTATAACAGGTCCTGTCATCAAGGCGTCATTGAGAGAAATTCCATTTGAAGTTTTGGCGGAGCCGTCAAAAACGACCCTCACTTTAGTAGTAGTGCTTGATTCTTTTATTACAGCGTGATGAGGTAAAAAATAGGATTCACGATCCCCCTTTGACTGGTCACACACCTCCATATGACCTAATTCCTCATATTCACGCATGAATTGTATATATTGTGTCTTCAATTCGGGATTTGACACAAATTTTCTTTCTAAATTTTTAAATATTTTTTCAGCAGTGAGCAATGAACTTCCCAGCTGATCAATGCATGCTCGACGCGGTAAACTTACTACGTATCTACCGTCGTCTTGTCTAGTATGAGTACTAGCAAAACTGGCTTCACAAGCCTTTTCTTCATGATTTAGAATCTTAGTGGGATTAATCTCCTCCAATTTCCAAAATTTTTCTATTTGATGACTTATTTTATTTATAGATAAATTACAACAATCTGATACAGGCCTTTGCTTTGGGTACATGTGGATTGGTCCTGATATGATCCATCCCAGTTGCGTACGTTGAAGTGTTGGTCCCGATTCGAGTTTCAATCTATCGTTGGTTAGGATTTCCCAAAAGCTCTCCGCGCCCAACAGGATGTCGATGGGTGCAGCTATATTGAAGTTCGGGTCAGCTAGCTCCAATCCTCGTGGTAACTTGAAGTCTTTTTTCGCCATTGTCACTTGTGGTAAATTTGTTGTAATCTCCTGTAAAATCAGACATGATATTTCACTTTTATAATCAGTATGAAGCGAATTCATCTCCACTGAAATTCTCTTTTTGATGTGAGTGATGTTATTATGGATCCCAGAAACGGGTTTGTTTATCAATTCACATGGTAAATTTAATTTATTAGCAAATTCTGCTCTCATAAAATTTGACTGGGCCCCTGAATCAATCAGAATGCGGGCTTTAAAAATTTTATTGTTACTACCCACAACTCCTATGTTGGCAGTTGACAATAATATTATTTTTTCTGCTTTATCCGATGCAGAAAAATTCGATACTGAAACCTCGTTATCAGCATCCATATTGGAGGCCTCCCGCAGAGGTACCTCATTGTGTAGCAAGGTGTTGTGATTATCTTTGCCACAACGCCTGCAAGAAAAGGTTGCCTTGCAACTCTGTGCCTGGTGACCCACCTTTAAACATTTAAAACAAGTTTGGATTGATTTCGTAGCATCAATCCTCTCATGTAATTTAAATTTTAGAAATTTTTTACAATAATAAATATGGTGACCTTTCTCGTTACAATAAATGCAGTTGTTAGCCTTTACCGCTAAAAATACTGATGAATCTTTTTTGCAATTATTGTTGCCTAGTTGTGTTTTATGTAAGCTAGAAAATTTTTTCTCAGAAGCGTTCATCAGTTCCAATACTTGGGCTCTAGCAGATAAACATTTTAAGAATTCCTTTAACGTAGGTAATTCGTCTTGTAATGTATATTGTTCCCAATTTTTTCGGGTAGCTGCGTCTAATTTATTTGATATTATATAAATAACCAATGGATCCCATTGATCTACCTTGACCCCGATATTTTGTAATGCCTTTAAACTAACGTTTGTTTCATCAATTAGATACCTCAATGCTACAGGCTCTTCTTGTTTCATGTCTTTTAATGAAAATAGAGCTTGGATGTGTTTATGAACGGTAGTTCTTAAATTTGCATAACGTTCATTTAATAATTCCCAAGCGGAAATGTAATTTAATTCAGAAATTTCTAGATTAGCAATTATCTTTAATGCGTTTCCCTTTAAAGTTGATTGCAAATAAAAGAATTTTTGTACGTTGCTTAAATTACTATTGTTATGGACTAAAGTCTTGAAGGTTTCGACGAAATTAACCCAATTTTTCTGATCGCCATGAAATTCCCGTAATTGGAGGTTGGGTAGTTTAATTTCCACCTTACTTTGATCGACGGATTCGATCGCACCTTTGGCCGTTGCCAAAACTGAGAAATATTGGTTTTCGAAAGCTTCTCGTTGACTATAATTTACAATTTCGTCTGAATCCGGTAACATTTCAATTTTCTGTTGAACTGCTTCGAATTCATCTAACAATGATTTCACCCGCTCATATCTTAATTTAATTTCATTTACCGACAATGCATTTAAGGAATCCGCGAATCGGGTTAGTTTTCCTTTGATTACGCCGCGTTTGTTTATTAATGACTTCATATTTTCCATTTTTAATTATATTTTGTTAATATCGGTTGACAATTATTTTATTTTAGCAAACACCCGTTTGAAAGAATACCACGACAACCTTGACAATACTATTTGAGAACACTATTCAATAATATTATATTCTTATTTTCAAGTGGGTAGTGATTTTATTTATAATATTGACTCTATTTAAGATTAATCTCGTTTAAATTACATGAGACCTGAATAAACATAAAATGGATGATAGGAAGGAAAGCACTGAATACTTATCTCAGATTTGCGATGTGGTCCACTTTCCTTAATGATTTCCAGTTTCAATCAATTTTGTATCCTTTTGGCTGCTGGTTCTTTGTTTTTTTTACATACAATCTCCTGATCGTAATCCGGTTGAAGGATCAAATGATAAAAATTGGGGGTGATCCTTTTTGAATAAAAACTGGTTTTCTTGACACAACTTTACATTTATTTCAAATTATTGAAACAGGTATAATATTTATAAAGAACTGTGCGAATAACACTGCTACGATCGCTCTGACTTATGAGCTTGTTTATTATCGAGTTATTGTTGAGAAAGGAACGAAAAAACACATAATGCGAGCCTTTTTAAAGACTTCAAAAACCACCACATGTAAATAAAACACTTGTCATCGTGATGTCTAGCAGTAAAAATGAAACCTGCTATACCGACCAAATTGACAATATTCTCTAAGCAAGGACTCACACCATTTTGGTTAAACGTAGTAACTTCAAATTTCTAGACTACAGATGTCGGTAGCCTGCAAAATTGAACAGTTAACAAACTTTAATTTTTCTAAAATTGAGAGAGATACAGCCATTTCTTTTGTATCACAAACCATGTTACACAAACCTAGCGTAGCCGGTAAACTACTTGAAAACTGGGATGTTTTTCTTGCCTTGACGCGAGCAGGCGTTATAAACGGGCACTTTCTTTTGTATCACAAACCATGTTACACAAACCTCGCGTAGCCGGTAAACTACTTGAAAACTGGGATGTTTTTCTTGCCTTGACGCGAGCAGGCGTTATAAACGGGCACTTTCTTTTGTATCACAAACCATGTTACACAAACCTCGCGTAGCCGGAAAACTACTTGAAAACTGGGATGTTTTTCTTGCCTTGACGCGAGCAGGCGTTATAAACGGGCACTTTCTTTTGTATCACAAACCATGTTACACAAACCTAGCGTAGCCGTTAAACTACTTGAAAACTGGGATGTTTTTCTTGCCTTGACGCGAGCAGGCGTTATAAACGGGCACTTTCTTTTGTATCACAAACCATGTTACACAAACCTCGCGTAGCCGGTAAACTACTTGAAAACTGGGATGTTTTTCTTGCCTTGACGCGAGCAGGCGGTATAAAGTGGACACTTTATTTTGCTTTCGACGCTTTGCTCTAGCATCTTTTCGTATAGCCACATAATAGAATACTAACATAACAAAATTTGCATGTTTAGTGCCTCCCGCGACATAAATACTCATATTTATGTCTTCCTTCCGGTTTTTTTGTTCCCGGTTTTTTTGTTTCCGGTTTTTTTGTTTCCGTTTCCAAACAATGCATTTACTTAATTAGTTCCGTCTATTTCTTTCGCCGATCAAGACCTTCTAGTAGAAAAAATGTCGTGCAAGTCGTGTTCAGTTGGACTTATGGGGTTTGGAGACATCGTAGGAAATGAAGATGCCATGATTGAGTGGTTAAGAAGCCACGGAGTGCTTCACCGGGAGAAAAAGTGCGAACTTTGTCAAAATCTTTGTAGCTTCTCGAAAATGACGTACAGTTGCCGAAAAACGTTTGTGGTGGATTCGGGCCACAATCGGGTCAAGAAAAGGTGCAAGTTTACTGTTTCTATAAGAAAAGGCACATTTTTCGGCCAGTCAAATCTTTCAATCGCCAAAATATGCACCTTCGTGTCATTTTGGACGATGATGCGTCCACCTAGGACTACCTTCTTGTTGGAAGAGATGGATATCAGCAGTGACACGGTCGTGAACTGGTCGTCGTATTGCCGGGAGGTTTGCGTGCTCTGGTGCGACAAAATGAAGCAGAAGATTGGAGGTGTTGGTATCACCGTGGAAGTGGATGAGGCAAAAATTGGAAAGCGCAAGTACAACCGTGGTAGAAAAGTGGACGGTAAATGGATTTTCGGTGGATTCGAAAGAGAATCCAAGAAAATGTTTGTCTGCGGAGTAGAGGATCGCTCCAAAGAAACCTTGTTGGAAATAATTAAAGCATACATCTTACCGGGCACCACAATCATAAGTGATTGCTGGAAGGCGTATGATTGCCTTGGAAATGAAGGTTTCGTACATCTGAGTGTGAATCACAGTTTATCATTTGTAGACACCAAAACCGGAGCACACACTCAAAATATCGAGCGGTGCTGGAAAGATGTGAGGGGAAATGTACCCAGATTCGGGAGGAGTAAGGCCCATTATGAGGGATATCTCTGTGAATTCATGTGGAAGAGAACGGTGCCCAAAAACAAAGACCGACTCCACGAATATTTCAAAATGGCTGCTGAAGTTTACAAACCCTAATATATTTTGTTTTTTTTTTGTTATATTTTTTGTTTATTATTATTATTTCTATTCTTCAATTATAATGACAACGAATACCAACACCTCCAACTATAACGACGATGAAATCCAACATGATTCCAGTGCCTCAGCTTAACTCTGAAGTGATTCTGATTAGAGGTTCGTTTACATTATATTATTAATTCTGTGTTTAATAATTAAGCGCCTTTCATGTGCATCGCACGAAGATAGCAACGGTCGTATTTAGCTCTTGTTAATGCATCAGTGATACCAACATAACAGTGCGTTCCTAATGGCAGCTGATCGCCGCCGCATCGATTCGCGAAGTGAATTTTGGTTTTACGCAATTGAAAATCAAAATGCATAATTTTCCGCCTCCCGAAATGCAAAAAGTTTTCTTTTATAGTAATTAAGGCGAATATAAAGTTTTTTTCTAAAAAATATTCGTAATAAGCGTGTCAGGCCCTATCCAAAATTTACCAAATTTTGCCTGCTATACGATTAAGGTAAATTTTTATCGCATTAAGTAAAGAATGCTTTCAAGGAAACGTTTTTATCACAGGTGTCCTGTTAACAGTTTGTTTATTACGCCTAGTATATAAGTCTAACATGGAATGAAACAAAATCAAAATAAATATATTTCATGGATACACTTGTCACCACGATTTAAATTTAAACTCGATTCATGTTTAAAATCATCAACACATTAAACTTTTAATTTTAATAAATTTTGAATATCCGCTTTCACCAATAACACGGGAGAACATTCAGAGAACTAAAAGCGGCATTGACTTTACAAACATGACTGGTAGTAAATATACTTAACTGGATTAATATAACCGATGTAAATACGTTATGAGAGTTGAGTTTTGCAAGAGTTGAACCAATTGCTTTAATGTTATCTAAGTGGTAGATACTCTTAGTATCACCTAAATACCCATACAGATAAGAGAGGTTTCTTTAAATGGCTTTAGCCGTGTTTTGCGACCAGATTCGGTATACAGCAAAATGTTTGCTATTAGTTTCAATTTTAGGGTGATAATAAAACAAACTTGGTGATGTCTATTACTGACAAAGAGTAAAAGCAAGACAAAATATGTAATATAACACCTAATGAAATTGACTAATTAGGATAATTTTAAGTCTTCCACTCAGTGTAAACAACCCCATGTACCGTCTGTCGCGAGTGGTGTCCGTCGTTCGTCTGGTGTTTGGTAGCTCAATTTATTATATTGTGAATGTTGCCAAATATATTCTTACAATAAACATGCATCAATTCTGTTGTTCAGGACTTCTATAGTCAATATAACATGAACCTACTTACACGAGTTCAAGGCAACAGTTCGAATGTATTGAAGAAACGTCACTAGAAAATTAGAAGTGCAAGAAGGTGATTTACTTCGGAATAGAAATGTGAAGTTCACTGAAGTGATACAAAACTGTATAAATGAAGCACAAATATTATTCAGAATACAATACTACTTCAGAAAAAAGGAACAACAATGGTTTTGTGTTACTATGCAAGATGCACGAAGAGATAAATAAACCACTCACTAGATCGATACCGTCGGACTTTTTGTATGGAAAAAGTTTTGTGCACCACTTAACCACAGATAAAGCTTACGGAGCGGCGATGATAGACACGATAGAAAAGCTCAAGACCGTTTAAAAAAGCTGTGGCCATAGACAATACAACAGCGCCAGTCATTCGTCCTGTGGTCCATAAAACTATTTTAACACAAAATAAAAACGTCCTTGAAGCAGAATAATACCATGATGTTACCTGAGGGAGAGGTTCACCTGACAAAGCATTTTCGTAAGTAAATTAACTTTCACAGCAAACTTTCGCAATTGGAAACTTTGTCAGAGGAACTTGTTAATCTTAATTATTTTACGAGCAATAATTATTCGCCTGAAACACTCATCCACATTGAAAAATCTCCTGATAAAAGATACATGACGCCAACGGGACTCGAACCCGTGTCCCTTCGATTTCCGGTCGACAGCTCTGACCACTGAGCTATGGCGGCTTATCTCTTACCTGCGAAATTATTCAATATATACTAGTGTTTCATTCAACAATTACTGCTTGTTACATTTTGTTAATCTTATACAAAAAACCCAAAAGTTAAAAAAAATTTGAATAAATACAAGTCATCCAAGTATTATTATTATTATTATTATGACAGTCGAATTCTTTTTTTTGCTTATTTTGAATAGAAAAATTAGTAAACTCATGGTGACATGTACAAAAAAAAATAATTTCACCATAACAATAAGATAAAACCGGATAATCATTGATCTATAACAGCGCCCTTTAGGTGATCACACAAATTTTATTATTACTTTATTGTGAATAATTTAGTCAATGTGAAGGTAGACATATTTTCCAAGAATTGATATGTAATAATGTAAATATGTAGGTAAGAAGCACTTTTAACAAGGCATTTAATGTATTTTGCGATTGCAAAAACCTGACGCGTAATTTACGTTGGAATAACGTTAGAACTGTCAATTCATTTTAAACATGAACTTACGTAGGTAGTACAATTAGGTGAAGTTAAATATATGTTTGTAACTCGCTAATTCTACACTGGCATTATATATTATTTTTATCACGAAAAACATTCAAGCAATATTTTAGACACGAAATGATAGTATTTCACGTCCCGCGTGGCCTCTAGCGAGATGTCAAACTCTAAGCCAATGAGATCTCAGCATTCTGTTACAATATTTTTATCTAAAAGAAAACGGAGATAGGCGTGTCGGTTTCAAATGGCTTTCAAGGACAGGTCGGAGATATATGCCTCTGAACAAAGAGATGGAAACGTCACTAGAGGTGATCGATATTTTAATTCCGGTTATAAGGAACCTGTTCCATGGTTGTCACTGGCACCGTCGGAATAATTTCTGCGAGGAACCAGTTCCTCAGCGAAATTCTCGACTCCCTCTTCCTCATCACAGGATTCGGTTTCACGTACCGGTTTATTTCTACAAAAGTCAAACAACATTTAAATATTTCTGATCTTAGTGAGGTATAATTATTTTCCGAAGGGGACTAATAATAAACTTTTTTAATTTAAAATTGTCTCTTGCTTTAAGACGAAATCTTTTTCTACCAATACTTTAATAATATTTAAATCATATTTTTAATAAGCATAAACTCTTTTGCTCGCCATAATTTACTATAGAAATAAATAATTTTACGACCATTTTAAGTTTAATCACACTCTACCGGTTACGATAGCACCCTTCCCTCGTCCTCGTCAGGAGAATATTAAAACTAACTTTTGACACAATAATTTTATGACACTCCATCACAACAAAAGCAACATTTTCAGCTTACTGTGGTGGTAGTAGGAGATTTTCAAATATTGTCAGGTCATTCGTAACCCGGGATTGTTTGTCTTTCTTTTTATAAAATATATATATTTTTTGTAGGCGTTTTTAAAGTATACAATTCCGTAGACATTATTTTGATATTCTCATAAGGTCTGTAATGTAAGCGGCCAAAAATAATCTTTATATAGACTTTTCTCTGCTTTTTATCTATATGTCTTTATGCATGTGTTATTTATCTAAACCTTCCGGAAGAAATTCTCTAAATGATGCTGAAAACCTTATCGAAATCAGTCGCATAGTTAACACTCCCGTACCGGACGGGGGGAACACACTTACACTAACGAGAGTTTTATGCTATATCTAAGTTGTTTTTTACACCACATACTCTGAAATTTAGGTAATCCTAAAAAAACTATTTGATTATCGATCTGCATTTAAAAAATATATATTTTATTTCTAGTTTCTTAGATATTAAATAATTTGTATAAAATTCCGGCAAAATTCCTGTCCCCTGCTCCGCACCTCAGCTTCGTAGCATCGGCTAAAATTCCCCCGTCCCCATCCCCACTCTCCGCTCTCCACCGAGAACGATCCAGCAAGCTGCTAACTGGACCGTAAAAGTTGTATTTTATGGAAAGGGCTTACTCCCGGTCGCGTACACTTCACTACTGGTGTTTCCTTTTGCGATGCTAAAATGTTCACTTGCCGGACTCAGATCGGTCTGTCTGGCGCGTATCCGGTAAATGTTTCATGTTTAGAGACAACATTAAAATTATGTGTGTCTCTGTTTCTCACATTGAAAAGAAATCGGTCAGAAAGAGACACATATTTTGTTTACATTTTTAAGTAATTTGAAGGAACTTGAATAAAAACAGAGTACTTTATGGTTAAAAAGTCTATGTTCCTCGGGGTTTTAGTTGCTAATTCTCTAAATTTTCGTGGTAAATAATTCTCTGCAAAACCGGATTAGTTTCGCCCTGCTATGGGCATCTTCAGACTGGTAAGTAGTTCATTCATACTGATGAAATGGTGTTTATAAATTAATATCTTTTTCAGGGTTGTTAAATATTTATTCTGTACTTGTAATATTAGAATTTATGTAATCAGTCGGCATGTATTTATTGCAGTTTCTTACGGCATATTTACCAATGTTTTAAATTAGATCATAAAATTCTATGGTTTTAATTCATTTGTGTGAAAACCGCACAAGAGCCCCAACAGTCCTATCCAGTGGAACTATGGCATCCCCAATTAGGGTATTTTGTGAGGCTGAAGATAGTGGGGATGGGGAGGGGGAAGATATGGGAAAGAAAAAGGTGAAAGTACATGCATATTCAAATTTAATTACCATATAGGCTTAAGTCATTTCAAGCAACGTTTGGATTTTACATGGTAGTCTTTTACTAGGGCAATACTGAAAGCATTTACCGCCCTGCAACTTGATATTATATATATTTTTTCATAAATATTACAGCATCTGTTGTTGAGAGGTAAGACTCTAGACTAGTAAACCGGAGGTCGCGGGTTCCGATCCCGGTGTGCGCAAGTAAATTTTAATACGTTACTTTGTGATATTTCACAATTTACTGACCAGAATTCATTTCGAATGTTGCTTGAAATGACTTTTACCTTGTTTGGTGACCAGATCTGAATAGCCAGGTATTTCCCCACCTTCCTCTACCCCATCTCCTTACCCTCCCGACTACCTTTAGCCTTACAACATACCAGTAGCGGCTCGTGACTTTTGGGTCTACTATTAATTGAAATATTATCACTCTAGTACACCTAAAAGTTACGAGCCGCCACTCCAACGTCCCCCATTTGGGAATGCCATAGTCGCACTGGTTCCAGATGATTAGGAGCAGTTGAGACTGTTGTGGTGTATTGACATAGAAAAATCAAAAACAGGAATATCTGAGGTTACAATTAAAAATAAATTAACAACACGTTTAAGTTTTAAAAGTACCTTGTTTTTTTCACTATTTTCCAAAAATTCGTTTATTTCGAACCCCTTGACATACAAACGAACCCATCATTTATGGTAAGGCAAACACTACGATTTAACCCTAAATGTAAATGTACTATATAAAATCATAAATTAGGAATTATAACCTTCACTTACATCTAAAAATTCCATAATATTCGAAATAACATCCGTACCTGGTTTAGTAGTGATAGGTTTTTAAAACATAAAAAATATATATTTATAAATATATCCATCATTTACGGACCATCCTGTGCAACAAACTAGCTACGTTGTAATCGCCAATCGCCAGTCGAGATTCAGAATCGAGGAGTTATGCTCGTTATCGGCCCGCCTTCCCTGTTTTGTATGGGAAAAGGCGCATTATTATCTAAATTTATTAGAATATTAACTACGACTTTATTTATGGAATTATTCATATAATAACTTCTGAGACACATTGAATATACTCCCCCCTAATTATTACTAAAACAAATTACGCAATATTATGCCATTAACATCCTTTAATAAGCAAAACAAATTGGGGTCCCTAGTGACCCCCCTTCGGATCTTATGTGATTTTTTTCGCTCCGGGACGAAAAGGTTAAGAAGAACTAAGCGCACAGACAGACGCGAATGTCACTTTATTTTATACTATTTATAGATAATGGATTCCACCACGAATTGTCAGTATCCAAAATAGAAATATTAATTACATGTTCTTAACTTCTATTTTATAATATCTTTTGTTGTTTTACAAGCTATATTTCTTTACAAGCTTTTATTATGTACACGATTTTTATTTCTTATATTATGGTTTTTGTATTATGATTTAAATTATACCATGTAAAAGTCAAAAGGCGTTACTATTACTTGACATAATGAATATCTTTCAACACGTTGAATATGTATTTTTTGTATAATATATTCTCGTATTTTTGTGCAAGGTCAAATTAAATCCTATTAAGTTGTTGCACTAAGAAAAAAATCCTGGCTTCGATTCCTAGTTGAGACCGTTACTTTTTATTTTTCTGTGTCTTGTTCTGTTTCATGTTTTGTTTAGATATATTAGTATTATCTTCTACTTAAATAATAAATCAATGTTCAATACATCGGTTGTACTGACCCTGTTTTGAATTACTGTCCATTGTATTTTTGAAAATAAAAAATATTTTGATGTGTGCATAGCTGTGGGTTTTATTATTTTCATTTTCCTGCATTCCAATATTTTTATATTTAAAATATAATTTTTTTGGGCTAGTGAATGAACGATGTTAGCTGGGTGCAGTTATTGTATGTTTGCACTTTTTTTAAATGGCCTTGAGATTTCTTTATGGTCCACGATATATTTACCTGTCTGGACCAAACGACCGTTTTATCTGTGGTCGTCTGTGGTTAAGGGGGTGACAAAACGGGGCCATACAAAAAGCCCGAAGATATCTATCTAGAGAGTGGTTTATGATCATGGTGTTATGATTTTGGTTGACGACCGGTGTATATCGTGTTTGTGAAATACGAAATTAAAATTTGAAGTGTTTATTTTTGGTTTTCCCCAAAATTTATACTAACCTTTAGTAATAATATAACTAAATTCAAGTATTAATTCAAAGTAAACATTCCATATTTACCGTAAAGCTGAATTCATAACCTTTACCCAAATATTGACCACCTCTAGTGACGTTTCCATTTCCTTGTGCAGAGGCATGTAACTACGGCCTGTCCTTGAAACCTATTTGAAACCAACACTCATAACTCCGTTTTCTTTTAGAAAAAAATATTGTGGCAGAAAGCTCAGATCTCATTGGCTTAAAGTTTGACATCTCGCTCGAGGCCACGCGTGACATGACGCAGTTGTGTGATGGCGTGAGTTACTATCATTTCGTGTCTTAAATTTAGCTAGTTAAAGTTATTTGTGATGAAAATATAATCCGTGTAGTGTTAGCGAGTTAAAAATATATATTCAACCTAACCTAAATGTACTCCCTACGTAAGTTCAAGTTTAAAAAGAATTGACAGTTTTTAGGTTATTACGGGTCAGGATTTTGCAATCGCAAAATACGTTAAATGGCTTGTTAAAAGTGCTTCTTACCTACTTATTTACATTATGACATATGCCTTCTTGGCAAATGTGTCTACCTTCACAGCGTATAAATGTTATCGATTACATTGACTCACTTTTCATAATAAAATAAAAATAGTATTAGGATGAATTGTACAGCGCCGTCTTTTTGTGCAAAATCATCTCAAGGGCGCTGTTTATCAATGATTATCACGTTTTATCTTATTGTTTTAGTGACATTCAAAAATATTAAACATGTGACCATGAGTTAATTTATTTTTCTTTTCAAAATAAGCAGATAAGCACAATCATGTTTGCAAATTTTTGTTTTTCATTTATTCAAGTTTTTTGTTACTTTGGGGTTTTTTGTCTCAAATTAACAAGTGTCCACTGACAAAGTTTCCTCTTGATAACACGAGCCCTGATAGTTAATTTTCTTAGAACAATGCTTTGTTAGGTGAACTTTGCTGTCAGGTAACATTTTGATATTTTTCTGCTTCCAAGACGTTTTTGATTTTAAAATTGTTTTTGGGCCAAAAAATGAATGGCTGAGCGCAATATTATTGTCTACGGTCGCACTTTTTTTATATGGCTTTCATTTTTTCTGCCTTGCATATCATCAACGCTCCGTGCGTCGGCTATATCTGTGGTTAAGAAGTGTGCTAACTTTTCCCATACAAAAAACCCGAAAGTGACCTAGTGAGTGGTTTATTTACGTCTTAGTGCATCTTTCTTAGTAACACAATTCCATTGTTATTCCTTTTTTCTGAAGAAGTATTGTATTCTGCATAATATTTGTGTTCCATTTATACAGTTTTGTATCACTTCAGTGAACATCAAATGTTTTATTCCGAAGTAAATCACATTCTTGCACTTCTAATTTTCTAGTGACATTTCTTCAACACATTCGAACTGTTGCCTTGTACTCGTGTTAGTAGGTTCATGTTATATTGACTATGTAAGACCTGAGCAACCTAATTGATGCATGTTAATTATAATAATATTTCAGTTTTACATCATTCGCTTTATAATATATTGAGTTACCTAACACCAACCAGGTTAACTCGCGACAGACGGTACATGGGGTTGTTTACACTGAGTGGAAAACTTGAGCTTATTCTAATTAGTAAATTCCACTAGAAGTTACATTACATATATTGTCTTGCGTTTACTCATTGTCAGTAATAGACATCACCAAGTTTGTTTTACTTAGCACCCTGAAATTGAAACTAATATCAAATATTTTGCGTTATACCAAATCTGGTCGCAAAAAACGGCTTAAGTCATTTAAAGAAACCTTTCTAATCTGTATAAAGATTCAAGGTGATACTGAGAGTATCTAGCACTCAGATAACATTGTAGCAACTGGTTCAACTCTTGCAAAACTCAACGCTTATATCGTATTTACATCGGTTATATTAATCCAGTCAAATATATTTACTGCCAGTCATGTTTGTAAAGTCAACGCCGCTTTTAATTCTCTGAATGTTCTATCTTCTGTCGTGTTATTGGTGAAAGCGGATATTTAAAATTTATAAAAATTAAAAGTTTAATGTGTTAATGATTTTAAACATGCATCGAGTTTAAATTTAAAGCATAGTGGCAAGTGTATCCATGAAATATCTTTCTTTTGATTTTGTTTCATTCCATGTTAGACTTATATACTAAGCGTAATTAACAAACTGTCAACTGGACACTTGTGATATAAATAAGTTTCCTTGAAAGCATTCTTAACTTTATGCGATAAAAAATTATCTTAATCGTATAGCAGGCAAAATTTTTAGACATCTGCTCTGCATATTGATATTGGACATCTTTGATGCTAGAGGTCAAAAAACGCTCCATATTATTTATTGTATGTGTTCCATTTCACCTTCGAGGTTTTGAGTATTTCGTTCCAACTGAAGGTGATCACTTTAAACTAATTATAACCCTCATAAATATGATTATTTCATTAATATTCCGTTTCAGCTCCAACATATTTTGAGTTTGGACCATTTACCAAAAGGCTATGGATCTTCTTAACATAGAGAGTGTTTCCATCAAGGTGGAACCAGGGTCGCAGGATGAGGACGGAGGTGAAATGCCGTATTCCGATATAGATATCTACCTCCCCGACGTAAAGAAGGAATGTTTGGCGAGTAGTAAGTTGCATTATAATGGATAGGTTTTCAATAAACTGCGCGTATTGTACAGGGCTAGCAGATTCTTCTATACAGATTCTTCAATGGTGACCATCTGCAAACCCTATAGAGATCTCAATTATGCCGAAATACTTGATTAACCTACATGACTGCAAATGAGGGCGATGCGTCCGACAATCCATTATTACGTTTGTTTCCATGGAGTTTCAGGGAATACGGAGAATATCTACCAATCAGATTATATATAATACTATTTACTGCCAGTCATGTTTGTGAAGTCAATATCGTACTGAGTTCTCTTTACGAGCTGAGCGGTCTCTCTTCTGCCGTATTATAGGTTAAAGCGGCCGTGATATATTTTAAATATAATTCTAAATTTTATTGCGCACTGATTTTTGCCGCACGGTTATTGATTGTAAACATTATTTTTGTTTTAATTTAAATCACGATATCAAGTAAATCCATAAAATATAATGCGTTCGATTTAGTTTAATTCCAAGTATGACTAATATGATAGGAAGCACAATTAACAAACTGTCAACTGGACAGTGATTTTTTTATTTTTACAATAACCGTTTTTAGCTTTATGCGATAACATTATAACTTCTTGTATAACAGACTGTATAATTTTATGTACCTGCTCTCCATCTTGATATTTTACTACTTTGATGCACGAGGTCAAATAATCGTCCGTGATATTTACTGTAGGTGATCCAGCTTACATCCGACATCTTACATATTTCTTTTCAACTAAATGTGATCATTATGTTATTTATTTTTAGCTGGGACCATTTACCAGGAGGCAATGGGTCTTCCCAACAGTGTTTCCATCAAGGTGGAACCAGGGTACCAGGAAGAGGTTGGATGTGAAATGTCGTATACAGATATAGATATCTACCTCCCGGACGTGAAGAATGAGTGTTTGCAGTATGCGGAGAGTACTCCGACAACCTCCAAGTTGGGTTACAAAGGTATGTTGGTTTCAGATGTTCAGAATTCTTGCCTGTTTCATAGACAAGACGTTTATTCTTGTTAATTCAGTCCTTGCCGTTCATTAGTTATTCTGTTCTCAAAAGACCTCTTATTTTAAGTAATTTAAGTTACATACATATTTATTATATACTAGCTATACCTCGCCACGCATTGCTGTGGCTCATTCTGTCTGTGCATGTAGTGAAACATTAGCGCGTGTTTATTGTACGTCCAACAGATGGCACTATTAATAAAACAAGTTTGTCTAACAGATGGCCTTGGTTTTTAAAAAAATGTTTTTACCTGTCACAGCTGACATCTATATAAAATAGGAATATAAAAACACACGAGTATTCAAATGCATCGTTGTGTCAAAATTTTAAAGCTATCCGTGAAGAACGTTTATGAAGAACGGAGATTTAAGATTTTAAACAAACGATCATTTACATTTTTATTTATATACACGGTTGTTACATATAGCGCTGTGTAAAAATTAAACAGACCGCCGACACAGCCGTTTTTGTTTTTTTAAAGTTAACCATTTATTCTCATCTAATTTAAAAATATATATATTTACTGTACTTGACTAATTATGCTTTATACACATTCTTTTCAGATTTGTTGGCGAACGTTAAGACGCATCCTGGGGCAAAACGATACTCTTGTCCCCATTGTAACTATTGTTGCATTCGAAGTTCATCGTTGAAACAGCACTTGCGCACCCATACTGAAGAAAAACCCTTTTCATGTTCCGAATGCCGTTATTCGTGTTTTCAAATGAGGGATTTAAAAATTCATTCGCTTACACACGATGGAGAAAAACCGTTTTCATGTTCCGACTGCAACTATTCATTTTCAACAAAGACAGATCTAAAATATCACATGTTTACCCACAGTGGAGAAAAACCTTTTTCCTGTCCCGACTGCAACTATTCATGTTCAACAAAGGGACAACTTCAAATTCACATGTTTACCCATGGTCGAGAAAAACCGTTTTCATGTTCCGAGTGCAACTATACATGTTCGACAAAGGGCAATCTAAAGAGGCACATGCTGACTCACAGTGGAGAAAAACCTTTTTCATGTTCTGAGTGCAATTATTCATTTTCTCAAAAGGGCGATCTAAAGAGGCACATGCTGACTCACAGTGGAGAAAAACCTTTTTCATGTTCTGATTGCAACTATTCATTTTCTCAAAAAGGCGATCTAAAGAGGCACATGCTGACTCACAGTGGTGAAAAACCTTTTTCATGTTCTGAGTGCAACTATTCATTTTCTCGAAAGTTCGTTCTAAAGAGGCACATGCTGACTCACAGTGGAGAAAAACCTTTTCCATGTCCCGACTGTAATTTTTCATGTTTAACAAAGAGGCAACTTAAAAATCACATGTTTACCCATGGTGGATAGAAACCGTTTTCATGTTCCGAGTGCAACTATACATGTTCGACAAAGGGCAATCTAAAGAGGCATATGCTGATTCACAGTGGAGAAAAACCTTTTTCATGTTCTGAGTGCAATTATTCATGTTCTCTAAGGGGCAATCTTACGAGCCACATGCTGACTCACAGTGGAGAAAAACCTTTTTCATGTTCAGAGTGCAACTATTCATTTTCTCAAAAGGGCTATCTAAAGAGGCACATGCTTACTCACACTGGAGAAAAACTTTTTCCATGTCCCGACTGTAACTATTCATGTTTAACAAAGAGACAAATTAAAATTCACATGTTTACCCATGGAGGAGATAAACCGTTTTCATGTTCCGAGTGCAACTATACATGTTCGACAAAGGGCAATCTAAAGAGGCACATGCTGACTCACAGTGGTGAAAAACCTTTTTCATGTTCTTAGTGCAATTTTCCATGTTCTCAAAGTTGTACTCTGACGAGCCACATGCTGACTCACAGTGGAGAAAAACCTTTTTCATTTTCTGAGTGCAATTATTCATTTTCTCGAAAGAGCGATCTAAAAGTTCACATGTTTACCCACAGTGTAAAAAAAACTTGACGATGTACCGACTGCAACTATTCATGTTCAACAAAGCAAAATCTAAAACTTCACATGTTTACACACAGCGGACAAAAACCTTTTTCATGTTTGTTTTAATTTACATGTTCATTGTTAGTTTTAATTCACTTAATGAAATTTAATTTTGTAATCATAATTTCTTTTCCTGTTTTTTTCACGAGTCACGTCGCCATTTTCAATATGACACTACATCGTCGAATCAATTACCCAGCGTCTATTAATTTTTTGGTTTTAATTTACTTTAATAAGGCTAATTTTGTAATAGTAATTTCATTTCCTGACTTTTTCACTAGTCATTACCCATTTTTTCGACAGGATATTACGTCGTCAAAAAAATGTTTTCTCATTTTGATTATTATTATTATGGTATGGAATTATATTTAATCCCATACTCTCAGTAAAGCTATATATATCTGATAAAAAAATAATATCTTATACTCATTTTTATGTATTTTACATTCATTTATCAATAGCAACTGTTTTTATCATAAGTCATTTGTCAATGGGTAACAGTATACTTATATCAATTATTCATAGATTAGAAAGAAAACCTCACTCCAAATACCCACACAAGATCAAAATGATACCCTATATATTCATTATGTAATTGATCTTACATATTTGCTTTTTTTAAAATTTTTTCCTTGTAACTTATTTTCTGCATCAACCTCTCTCCATCATAAGTACTTACCATGATATAGGCCATTTTATTGTTTTTAGTATATTTATAGCCTTAAAGATTCTCAACATACAAATAACTTACAAAACGAACAATAACGCGTGTTTTTATACAACAATCATTGACACAAACATCACAAAAATCCTACACATCATTCAGAACTCACTAACTCATATATTTAAATATTATATTAATTAAATTATAACTATGATTCAGCTGCATGTGGATAATTACAATGATTCCGATATTAGCTGTAACATGAACGTTGTTCTAGATATGAATAAAATAAACAACTATAACTGGAGCTCATATAGCTTGAAAATCATACATCAGAATATCAGAAGTATATCTAATCTTGATGATTTTACAATTTTTCTTGATCAATTTAATTCCTCTTTTGATATCAAATGAATGTTGGATAAACAAAAATTACACATCCAAGACAATCCCCAATTACTCTGAACATCACACCAAATTCAAACTCAACAAATCAAGCGGGATTGTTATATATATTAAAGACGGTCTACAAGCTCAAGTAGAAGAAATTTCATTATCGCAATCAAACTGTATGAAAATAATATTGAAAAATAATATGTGTAAATTTGCTATCTACAGGTCACCCTCTTTCCAAAATATCGACCCCTTCCTGAATTCATTACAATCAATCATTAATAATTCAAAAAAACTAGAAAGACAAATCATTATAGGAGATATTAACATTAATACCATCCCGGATTACCATCGTCAAACAAACGATTATCTTTGTCTGCTTGCGGAAAATGGTTTCACTCAGACAATTAACAGCATTACTCGTGAACAGGGCCTGAGTAAATCCTGTATAGATCATATCAATGTGAAAAAAAATAATTTTATCGACTCTTTTGTTATGCACACTACTATTTCAGACCATTATTACACTACAGCGATTTGCCTCAAAGAAAAGCCCCATACCTCTACAAAAATTAAATTCGTTTCTGAAACAAACTTCAATAATCTATTTGACGAATTGAGTTTAGAAAAATGGCAAAAAGTTCTTGACCAAGCAGACACTGATGCAGCAATGAATGAATTTGTTAACAAACTAAATGAGTATATTTCAAAACACACAAGCATTAAACCCATATCTAATAAACTAATAAAACTAACGCCATGGATCTCCCCGGGACTAGTCAAATCGATCCACAAATGAAACCAACTGCATGAAAAGGCGAAAACGTACCCAGAGAATTTCTTATTACAAGTTTATTATAAAAAGTATAGGAATTTGTGTAAGAATTTAGTAAAATCAGCGAAAGAAACTGTTTTTAAAAACTCATTTACGAAAACAACTGTTCTCCAAAACATTTTTGGGAATCGTTTCGTCAAATAACCAAATCTAAAATTAACAAATCTTCAGAAATTAAATCTCTATACATCAACAACTCAAACTCTCAAGTCCCCAAAAACATGGCAAATTATGCCAATAATTATTTCACATCTGTGGGAGATACACTTGCGAAAAAAATTCTCGATAAATGTATGATAACAGAAACCGATCTAGCCAATTTATCTATCCCTAATCTCAGTCACAAAATAGAATTAATCCAAACATCACCAAATGAAGTCATGAAGATAATTGACGACCTCAAATCTTCAAAATCGTGTGGTCGAGATAAGATTTCATCAAATCTGCTAAAAATCATTAAATCACACATAGCCATACCCATTGCATTCATTTCTAATCTAAGCTTTAAAGCGGGTAAATTTCCTAATCATTTGAAACACTCAATAGTTATATCACTACCCAAAAATGGGGACAAATTACTTACACAAAATTACCGACCTGTTTCCTTGCTAAATTCTGTATCTAAATTTTTTGAAAAAATTGTGAAGAACCGTCTCAGTCATTATCTTGAAAATAACAATATCCTTTCTAGCAGACAATATGGCTTTCGCAATGGTTTAAGCACTGAAAATGCCATTGCCAATTTGACAAAAATCATCTCTAATAATCTAGACAAAGGTATTAAATGCATTGCACTCTTCTTGGATCTAGCCAAAGCATTTGACACTATTTCACACAAAATTCTGCTGAGTAAACTACAGAGAATCGGTATCCAGGGGCAACTTTTAAAATGGTTGGTCAGCTACCTAGAAAATAGGAGCCAAAGAGTGGAAATTAACGGTACTCTAAGCGATCCAGCAAATATAAAATTTGGTGTATCTCAAGGAAGTACGCTAGCACCACTTTTGTTTAGTGTTTATATAAATGAGTTTTGTAATAGTTCCTTTGCAGACCATATTATTACCTTTGCAGATGATTCAGTATTATTATTTGAAGGAAAAACCTGGGAAAAAACTCACAGTAAAGCAGAAATTGGCATTAACAAAGTTAAAAAGTGGCTAGACAGCAATCTCCTCACTCTAAACTCGGATAAAACTAAATTCATCTGCTTCAGCGCAACTCAAGCGGGTCAACCTAAAGAGATGCATAGCATTTTTGTACACCATTGCAATGCCATAAATGTATGTAAATGTAGTACCTTAGAATGTGTGGACAGTATTAAATATCTAGCAATTATCATGGACAAATTTCTGAGGTGGGATAAACATAAAGACACAACTTCCTCAAAAGTCAGGAAACTTACACATCTTTTCAGGGCTATTAGAAATATTCTCTGCATTAAAGACATGAAAAGAATTTAGGTACTTTGCCATGTGTAATTGCTTATTCGATTATGCTTCCTTAGGTTGGGGCGGCTGTAATAAAACAATACTTGATCCCCTAGCAAAAGCTCAGAAATCACTTCTTAAAGTTATACTTAAAAAACCGTTCAGATACCCCAGTGATTCATTGTTTGAAGAGTTTCGTGTTTTAGATGTAAGGCAATTATACATGAGAAAAATCATATTACATACCCAAAGAACGCGTCACCAATACACTTCCACACTCCATTATCACGATACTAGACATGCTAAGAGGAACCCAGTTGTTCCTCCCACCACTTCTTCATCCTTAGCTCAAAGACAATTCTCGTACTTAGGCCCTAAATTGCTTAATCTTATTCCCGATGCATGGAAATCAAAAAGTGCTAACATTCTCCGAAATCTGGTAAATAATTGGCTTCTGATCTTGGCGAGAGATGAATGCGAAAATTTGCTAATTAACAGTCATTAAACTTGCTTTTCTTAAATTTCGTTTTTCGAACCACCCTGTGTTTTATTACATATATATGTATTACAGTAAATTTATGTGTTTAGCATTGTAAATTCAAAATCTGCTCATAACCTTTCTTTATATCTTTTTATTTTATTTTTCTTTGTTTTAGTTTCTCAACTCTCTTTTAAATTTTAATTTTTTAAATATATTTGATTCTCTAGAGAGAATATAATAATATTCAACAAAATCAAAACAAAATTTCATGGAATGTTTACCATTTTAAATTCATAATCTGCTTATAACCGTTCTTTACATCGCTTTATTTTAATTTTCTTTGTTTTAGTTTCTCAACTCTCTTTTAAATTTTTATTTATATATATTATATTGATTCTCTAGAGCATTAATTCAACAAAATAAAAACAAAATTTCATGGAATGGAGAAAAAGCAGACATTTTTTTTTTTTTTTAAATATTAACTTTTTTTTTAATCTTCTATCTATTTCTACTCTTCCTTTCAATTTCTTTTCTTTTTTATATATTTTTGATTCTCTGGCGCATTAATTTCACCAAATTAAAAGTAAGATTTCACGGAATGGTTGAAAAGCATACATGCTTCTATTTTTTTTTTATATAAATATTTTTTTATTTTTTATTTTATTGCAAGATAATACTTTACAAAATGATAACAAATTAATAATGACAACATTAGAAAGGACAAAGCAAATAAATAAAATAGAAATAAATACATTAAAATAAATAAACGCAGATGTTATTATGGAGTTCCAGAGAAAGATTGTGTAAGTCATTAATGAAACTGCTAAGGAAATAGCTTTTAAGAGATTTTGTCAATGTTTTTTTGTTCGTTGCCGGAAGTTTTTAATTACTAGGTAATGCGTTATATTGTTTATGTGCAGTGTATTGTAAGGAGTTAATTCCAAATTTGGTCGTGTAAGTAGATGATGATAAATGTATTTGATTTTGTGATCGTGTTTTGTGCTGGTGTATGTCAGAATTAAAGACTGGTTTAGTGTTGGTGTGTGAGGAGTGTTGAATTATTTGTAGAATGGCAGTTGTGATGTTATACTTTGGCAGGACTGTAAAAGGAAGTATTTGTGTCTGTGAGTATATATCTTTGACATGTGTATCCCATGGCAGATTATATATATTACGTACGGCTCTATTTTGAATTACTTGTATTTCGGAACTTTTTTTTTTGGTAATGGTTCCCCAGATACTAACTAGATAACTCAGGTGGGAGTGGATCATAGAATAATATGTTGCACGCAGTAAAGATGTGGGGAGCACACCTTGGAGTCGATAAAGTACACCGGTTATCGGGGAAATTTTGGATTTTACATACTCAACATGGGAGTTCCACGAGAGGTAGACTCTATATGAGTAACCCCAAATATTTCGTTACTTGAACATGTTGTAGCTTTTCGTTTCCAAGAATGATATTCATACCCATGTTATCTTTTTTTCCGAAAGTAAGGTAATGGGTTTTTTTAACATTGAGGCTTAATTTATTTAATCGAAGCCATTTAGCCAGCTTTGCGAGATCTTTATTCATTAGAGCTTCAAGTTCCTTCAGATTTTTACAATGATAGTAAATCACAGTATCATCAGCGTAAAGTTGAAGTTTTTCCGAGATGCCACATTTAGTTATATCATTGATGTATAGTAAGAAAAGTAGAGGTCCAAAAATCGAGCCCTGTGGCACTCCACATGTGATTTTTCCAACGCCGCTTAGGTTCCCTCCGTTATCGACAAGGCAAAATCTATCAGCTAGGTAACTTCGGAGCAAATTTAAGAATTTCCCGACTATTCCCAAATGTTCCATTTTTTGTAGAAGTATTTAATGATCTACCGTATCAAAGGCTTTTTTCAGATCTATAAATATAGCTGCCACATATTCGCCCTGGTATAGACCACATACTACATAGGTACTGCTGAATGTCAGAAATGCAATCGAAGGTGGCACATTGGGTATTGGAGTTTTTCCTAAAGCCATATTGCTGTGGTATTAGGATATCGTTGCCAGAGATGTATTTTATCAGTCTATCTTTGATAATTGACTCGAACACCTTTGAAAATACCGATAAAATCGATATTGGACGATAGTTAGAAATACACTTCTTGCAGTCTTCTTTAAAAATTGGTATAATTTTTGCTAGCTTTAACTGGTTTGGAAATATTCCCGAGCCTATGGAGAAGTTGATAAGTTGGGTTAGGTGCCCCGCTAGTTCTTCTTTACAGGTTTTAAGAATGCACGGTGTTACTCCATCGATTCCTGCCGCTGCATTCGACCTAAGTTTCGAGATGACCTTTATTACCTCATCCTTATTCGTCCTAGTCATATATAAGGATTGTCGTGCCTTTTTTTTTTTTTTTTTTTTTTTTTAAATAAGCTTTATTGACTGAAAATTTTACATTTTTTTAGACAATGTATAGATAGTCCCACGAAGCTGCCACATGGCTGCTTGTCTGCAGGTTCTATCTCAATTTACAATTATAATATAATATAAGTCTCCCGTTATATAAAATAAATAACAGACTCTTACATACAACTACACTAACACTTTGAATGACAATACGATAACGTACAAGACAATATAGCACACAGATAACACACATTCAAAATTAATACAAATACGATAACACACATTGAAAGTGAATAACATCGTACTGTAACACAATGTAATAGAATTAAAATTCTAGTTAACTAATTGAAAAAATGTTATTTTAATTTTTTTTTTCTGGAAATAAAAAGCTTGTTAGTGAAAAAAATAAAAAATAAAATAAATACATTAATTTATATTAGAATTAAAACTTTCAAATAATGCTTTCCTTTTCTTCTTTGTTTGCTCTATTTTTTATAGATATACAGATTTTTCATTTATAAGCCACATCTTTACAGTTTTCATGCTTAAACTCTTATTTTCTGAAAAAACAAATTTATTTTTGAGCTTATTAAAAATCACTGGTACACAGTACTCCAGCGTTCGGCTTCCATACTTATTTGTTATTTTAGGTATTTTCAACCCTTTTTTTCTGTAAGACGTGTGCTGTGACTATGTACCAGTGGTTTTTTATAAGTACTATCGCCCCAGTTATCTTTAATGGTAAGGAACCAAAATAAACCTTTTATAGGGAGCAGGCCCTCAGCACAATATAACAGTTGCACATTGTGTCTTTGTCTATACATATTAGGTGATACAATTTTTTTTATGATAGAGGTTTGCAAATTTTGTACATACTTAATATATGTCATGCTTGTATTTCCCCAGCTTCTAATTCCATATCTAAGAATAGATTCTACTAATGAGAAATATACTAGTTTGAGTGTGCTATGAGGCAAGACAAATTTTAATTTATAGAAACTGTTTGCTAGAGCCCTTAGCTGGTTACATATTTTAGTAACTTGCTTATCCCATTTAAATGTGTTATCTACTTTTAATCCCAGATAAGTATACTCGTTGACAAAATCAATTTTCTCACATTGGCAGTTAGATATTATTTTTCTATGGATGCATTCAAAGTTATGTGCGGTTAGTTTGGGAATATTCCACATTTTCAAACTTGGTGATCTGATATACATGCATTTTGTTTTCTTTACATTTATAACCAATCCTACATCGTGTGCCCATTTTAGCAGTTCATCGAAGTCGGTTTGCAATTCTTGAATCGCTATTTGAGGATTTTCATTAGATACTACAAGTGCGGTGTCATCTGCGTAAATGAATCTGCGCGCTTTTCTAAATAGTTTCGACATAGCTATGACATATATAATATACAATTTTGGACCCAAAATTGACCCCTGTGGGACACCAGACCTTATAAATTTAGATTTACTCATCTCATTCAATATTCTTACCCTCATTTTTCTATTTGATAAGTAGTTATTAAAAAAAGTTAGCAGTTTACCACGGATTCCAATAATTTGTAGAAATTTTATTATTTGTTTATGGCATAGTGTATCAAAGGCTTTAGAGAAATCAATAAAGAGTACAAGTACATGTTTTTGAGAGTTGAGCTGGGTGTTTATGAAATTAGAAAAATTATTTAGTAGTGCGTCACAGCTTTTTTTTTTTGGAACCCGTACTGACATTCGTCAATGATACCAAATTTATTTAAATATCCGTCTAGGTATATTGCTATATATTTTTCGAGAATTTTTTCCAAGGCAGGTAATAGGGAAATAGGTCTGTAATTATTTATAATTGAATGATCACCGCCTTTAAAAATAGGTCTAACAACACTAGTTTTTAATTCTTCAGGTATTTGGCAAGTATCAATTATTGTGTTTATAAAATGAGTAATTACTGGGCTCAGTATTTTTACATGTTTTTTTATATCATACATACGTATTTGGTCCAATCCTGGTGTTTTTGAGTTTTTCAATATTCCGATTATAGATTCTATTTGTTTTACGCTAGCTCTGGGTAGGTACATAGAATGCGGTAAATCGTCTAGCTGGTATGGAGACGCACGGACATCACATTTGTGTAGTAACTCATTTACTCCCTCATCAAAGAAGTTAGCAAAATTTTCTGCAACTTCATCCGTCGGTTTGGTCTTCAAGAAGTACTTAGATATAACTGCGTCACAACTGGATTTGTTTTTTCTTCCTAATATTTTGTTTATTTCGTTCCACGTTTTTTTTATATCCTTAAAACAATTATTGAATTTGTTATTGAAGTATGTTTTTTTTGCATCTAATATTTGCTTATTTAGATTATTTCTGTATTTTTTGTAGTCTTTTTCATATTTCTTGTTTGTTGGCATGTTTTTCCATTTTCTCCATAATTTATCCCTCGTTTGTATATTTTCTATGAGAATATCGTTCATCCAACTTTTTTGATTATGGCGATACGTATTTTTTACTAATTTTGTGATACTACTTTTTTCGTAGATTTTTTTAAAGTGTGATTTAATGTCTTGATATATGATATCCGGATCAGTGTGAATTTGAATTGAGTTCCAATCAGTTTTTGTAATCATTTCATCAACTTTTTTTTCAGATAGTACAGTGTTGTATTCATGGTGCGATATTTTGCTTTTGTCCTTATTATGAAGGTATACAGACACGGCAGTTATATAATGATCTGCTATCCTTGTTTCACATACGCATGAGTTAATTTCACACTTTTCTTTTTCTCTAATATATATGTGATCCAGACACGTCGCAGTTGTGTAGGTATTTACCACCGCTTCTCTCGTAATGTCATATATACATTTCACTAGACCGTAATTAGCCATTAAATTTTCGTATTGCAGAATTATTGAGTCGTGTTTATTTAATAGGTTTAAGTTAATGTCTCCAAGTATCAAGATGGTTTCCTTAATATCAATGTTTCGTATTATATTTTCGAGCTGTTGTAGGAAGGTTTTTTTGTTCGTGTTCGGGGGTCGATATAATGCAAATAGATGTATGCGTTTGTGTTTGTTTACGGAGAAGGTTCCATAGACGCACTCGAATGTAGTAGCTATTATATCTTTTTTTTCGAATATATGGTTTTCTTTAATATAAACCATAATCCCGCCTCCCGATCTTTTTGTTCGGCAATAATAGAATGAGTTAAATCCTGATATTTTGTATAGATTTACACTGTTTTCGTCTATCGAGGTTTCACAGAGTATTATAATATCAATGTTATTTAGTTGACTATAAATACTTAGTAAGAATGTATTCCAGTACTTGGAGATAGACCTAATATTCAAATTAACGACAGTTATTGCTTTATCGCCTGTTTCATGTTTGAATTGGGTCCAGTTTTCGAACTTTTGAATCCGTTCATATTCTATATCTGAGGTCTCAAAATCAATATTAGACGCCATAGTCAATTTTAGCTAAGTCCTTTTGAAGGGCTGCCTTGTAAGCCGGACAGTCCCTGTCTCCGGACGGGTGGTTTGCGGGCTTGTGAAATCTCGTGCATGTTGCGCAGACTGGCTCCGCTGTGGCAGAAGGGCATGTCTCACGGGTATGTCCTTCCCGGGCACAGTGTCCACATCTCGTCGTCTCCTTGCAGAACTTGTAAGAATGTCCTATCATCTGACACTTTGAGCACACAGTTAATCCAATAAAATCACGAACACCGCAAACTGTCCAATCAACAAATACGCGTCCTTGCTTTACCAGTGCATGTCTCAGGTATGTGGGGACCACGTAGATTCTATGGCATGCAGGTCCAGTTCGAGGGCCAGCTAGATGACTAAGCTTACATTTTTTTATGGTTTCATTTGTCTCCTCGATATTTTGTATTCCATTTAGGGCACACTCAAGAAAAGTTTTATCTGACAACTCCCTTGGAACGTTAAAGAAGATGACCCTTGGTAGCCTTTTTGTTGGGGGTCGGGCGCTCAGAGTCGCAGATTCGGTTACAATTTCCGATCTTAGTAGTTTCTCCTGTTCCGCAGTACTAGCCGTATGGATGATTACTCCTTTGTTCCGTATATTTTTTACTCCGGTAATTCTTACTCCTAGCTGGGATGGCTTCAGTGCTTCCCTGATTATTTTCTTTGTTTCTTCGCTATCTTCCACCGATGGTAATTTTGGAAAGAAACAGACGGATGGCCTCGGTTTTCCTACGGGGACGTCCAAACGCGATAATGGTGGAGGTAAGTTCACTTTTTTACTTGCAACCTCTGCAAAAGAGAGACTCGCTTCCGTAGCATCTGCCACTCTTTTCATCACTGGTCCTAGGTCTAATTCTAACTGAATAATTTTGGATTGGAGTTGCTTATTTTCCTGTTTTACCACCATTTTTTCTGCTAGCATTACTTTATTTTGCGCTTTTGCTAAGGCGAGTTCACCTCGGAGAGTTTCTCTCTCCAAAATTAGTTGTCCAACAGATCCTAGGACGCAGGCTATATTATTGGCAATCTTCAGCTGTTGCTCCTTGGAAACCTTTGTATTTCCCAAGGTATCTTGTAAAGTTTTGAGGGCATTTTGAGTTTCTTTTAAAATTCCTTGTGAGTTCAAGGGGATAAGGTCGTTCTCATCATCAGAAGCTTCAGATTGAGACATTGTTTTTGAATTTATATTGAAGACAGTTTCGGTTGTAAACAATAGGTATCACAGATTCGCAGCACAATCGCAACCAATAGGAGCCTTGAGAAGTGAGCTCATAATTAATCGTCCAATCCGCGCACTTGATACGTTGTACACAACACTTCAGTTTGGTAAACAGTGAGATCAATTGTTTATAATATTAAACAAAATCAATGGTTAAATGTTAAAAAAATCACGGGAGAACACTACCACGTGATAAACTTAAATTGTTTTTTACTACGATTTAGTTTTTTCTTCCGGTGGAACTATTAAAAATTGTTTTTCAGGTATAAAACGATAGCTTGACAGAGCGCGACGCTTTGTAGGTACGACGACTTTGGTTCTACATATATTGTATTACAGTCATCCGGGAATGATGGAATGGCAGCTGCCAATTTTTCTCCAACTGACAGGAAAAACTCATTAAATGCCAACGCTATTTCACCGGGTTCCCTAATTTCACAATTATTTACGATGAGAGATTCAATTGTGTTGGTGGGTTTATGTACACGGTTAGACAGAATTGAGTTAATGGTTTTCCAAGTTTTTCTTGGGTTAGTTAGGTTTTGTTGAAAGCTATTGATGTAATATTTGTTTTTCAGACTTCTCCTATAATTAGTTATTTTTTTATTTTTTTTTTATATAATTTTTGTATTATTTATTTATTCACGCCTTGAAGACTTTCATATTTATTTATTTTTTATTTAAAGAAAGCAATACACAAATATATATTACAGTAAATAATAAAATAAAATACAGAAAAAAAAACAGAAAAGTTCCAATAAACTACTTTTCAGTAGTTTGTCGATGGCAACTTTTCACATAAAAAATATCAAAAAAAGATAAAACTTATTTTACTTAATGACAACAGTGATAACAATAAAAAATAACAGTTTGTTTTAAAAATATAAAAACATATACACAACAGTGATGGTATCTACCTATAGTTTGTATTAGACTCTAATACAAACTATTTCTTTCAGCGAGCCAATTTTTCAACATAATATTTGTTTTTACATTTGTAAATTTTTTTATTTCAGCAGGTAACATATTTAAGCAACTAGGTATCATGTAGTCTAGTGTTCTTTTTCCATATTTGTTTAAATGCTTAGGTACAATTAGTCCTTCATTTATCGTAAAACGAGTATTGTAAGTGTGGTCCAGTCTATTTATGTATGTCTATTCATATGCTGAAATATAAGTTTATACCACAGAATTGATCTTACAGAGAAAATATTAAGATTCTGATAAAGGTATGGAATATTATGCCTTTGTTCGTATAAACTTTTATGAGCTAATAATTTAACTAGTGAATTTTGAACTGATTGAACATGGTTTATATTTGTTTTACATGAAAGTCCCCATGCTGTGATTCGATACCTTATAATAGATTCAGCTAGTGATAAATAAATTATTCTAAGTGTACGTATTGGAACATAGAATTTTAATTGATATAATCTATTAACAATAGATCTCAGACGTTCGCAGACTTTATTTATTTGTAAGTCCCATTTGAAAAAACAATCAATAATAATACCTAAATATACATACTCTGTGACCAGTTCAATATTTTCACATGTACATATTGCAGGAATACCAACATGTAAGCAATTTGAAGTGTGTGTCTTTATTTCAGGTGTAATAATATTTGCCTTAGCATTGGGTGATCTAATATGTATCAATTTCGTTTTTTTGGCATTTATAATTAAACCAGAGTCGTGAGACCATTTCAAAAGTTCAATGTAATCTTTTTGTAATAGTTCAATACATAATTGCAAATCACTGCGAGAAATCACCAATGCAGTATCGCCCGCATATACAAAGTGTTTAACATGTTTAAAAATGTACTTAATAAAAGATACATAAATAATATATAAAATTGGGCCTAATATGGAACCTTGAGGAACGCCTGCTAATATTTTCCTTTGTTTACTTAAGGTGTTCAAAAGTTTTATTTTCATGTATCGGTTGCTCAAGTAATTTTCAAAGAGTTTTAAAAGTTTCCCTCTTATTCCTATGATTTCTAATATTTTTAATATTTTTTTATGATTAATAGTGTCAAATGCCTTGGAATAATCTATAAATAAGACTAATACATGATTTTTACTATTTAATTCATTATTAATTAGGCTGGCAAACTTCTGAATCAGCATTTCAGTGCCCTTTTTTTTCTGGAAGCCGTATTGATTTGTATCAATAATAGAAAAATCTTCTAAATATTTAATCAATTTCAGCTGAATGTATTTTTCAATAATTTTTTCGAGTGATGGCAAAATACTAATCGGTCTATAATTACCCAATACAGTGTGATCACCGCCTTTATAAATGGGTCGGATGATACTACATTTTAAGTCATCTGGAATTTTTGCCTCAAATAAGATTCTATTAACAAAATGGGATATAATTGGACCTAAGGTAGATATGTGTTTTTTAATATCGCTCATTCTGATATTATCAATTCCAGGAGAAGAGTTTTTAAGTTGTTTTACAATGCTTTCTATATCAGCAATTTTGGCCCGTGGTAGGTACAAGCTTTGAGAAATCTCCTCTGGTTCAAACCCAGTTGTCCTGTAGTTACATTTATGTAACATATTGCAAATACTATCAGAGAAATAATTAACAAAATCATTATTTACATTTTCTTTGGTCTGATCTTTCATCAAATATTTGGAGGCAACTTGGTCACAATTATTTTTACTTTTCTTTCCTAAAATTTGATTACACTCGTCCCATGTTTTTTTTTAATCTTGAAAAAGGTTTTTGAATTTATCATTATAGTATGTGGTTTTTATTTTAAGTAACAATTTATTTAAAACATTTCGGTAACACTTATATTCTTTTTCATAGTATTTGTTTGTTGGAGCATTTTTCCAACGTTTTTATAAATAATCT